>AP025073.1:1567075-1647942 GCA_036186865.1 Eustoma russellianum
TTTTTTTTTTTTTTTTTTTTTTTTTTCAAAGATGACATTGCATTAGAAAAGCCATGCATCCAACATTACAAGGTTTATGGGTGTGTTTTGATTTTGTTCAGACAAAATGGCAGTTTTAGTCTTACTTCTAGCTTCTCCCCCTTCCCAAATCCCAGTTCAAGGAGATAGCTGGAAAGAAAAGTTTCTAATACGAGTGTTAGTATCGCACCAAAAATTTTGATACCATTAAATTGACACTTTTACATGGTTTCGTCGTCCTGCTTTTACATGACTCACTAAATTGGTTATACTTTGTATATTGTGAAGTAGCAGTTGATCGACACAGATTGACGCATCATTATGGGTCATCGGGAAACAACCTCTGTGTGTTTCTAACATATGAGTATGGTTGCGTACATCTGACCTCACGTACCTTGTCGTAGGTGGAAGTCTCTAAGGTAATATGGTAATGTTGTTGTTATCGTCCTGCTTAATGGTTAATGCGAAACGACCTTTTCCGTTTGCTGCGTGTTCTATACTTCTCCACCCGCCCCTCCCCCACCCGCGTCTCCAAAACCCATTGCTGTGTGCATTTCTTGGTGTCTCAAACACTTTTTTTTTTGGATTTATGCTATATATGTAGAGAAAGTGTCTCATAGTGGAGATTGAATTCAAACACTTCCATCTTGAAACTTAAGCTACGAAATCATTCCGCCAATTTTTAAAAAAAGGAAAATTAACTTTATATCTTTGGCGTAATTACTCCTAAAACTCTTTGAAGTTTGTTGTTTGACCTTTTGCTCCTCCTTGGTTTTGGACTAATGCGGAAACATTATTATTTTGTCTAATCAAATATAATGAGAGAAAGCCAAAATGTTGTAATTTTAATAAAAAAATTGACATTATCATAGATTTAAATATAAATTCTACATGTATTATACACGGTTTGCCAAAACTGTGGTGCGCCAATTTTATCGTGGACACGCCATGGTTGTGTCAAAATCGTGGTGTACATCACGGTTTTGATACAATTGTGATGTGTGCTTTTGTATGTATATTCGATTTTGCCACATTATGTTTTTTACAAAATCTTATAGGGTCCATTACGGTTTTGTCGTCGTCATCATCATTTGTACCCAGTATATCTCAACGACAGCAAAAGCTATCGTTTGGGTCTGGGATATTACGGTTTCGTCAACACCATAGAAATATTTTTCGACTCTATAAAACCCAATAAAACCAACAAATGTTTGTGATACTGGTTGCGAAGATTCACAAGCCAATTAAGTTGATATTATTGGAGCATATGGAAGTAACGAAGGAGGATGCATCAAATCATCATCGCTTGTGGAAATTCTCCCATATACAGATGATGGAGAAAACAACAACGACGATGTTGACGATTACTGTAACGAATGCGATGAGGAGGACGACAACGATGAAAAAGAGTATTTAGAGAACTATGAAGAGGAGGAAGACGAACCAGATGTGTATGAGTCACTAATACCTCATCTTGACGCAAACGTTTTGTTTCTTGAAGGTTATGGACAGTCTGAACACACGATATTCCATGGTCGGGGTGGGTTTAGAGAACCTCTATGGAGAGAGTAGATCAGATTAATTAGAGTTTAATATGCCGTTCAAGTCCAAAGATGGGTGAAATATGCCATGCAATTATGGTCCATGAAGCATATTCGGTTCTACAAAGTGGTGGTTAGTTCGTCAGAATACTAGTACGGTAGGTGCGCAAACTAGAAGACATAGAATTGTCAATGATGTTTTCAAACAAGTTTGAGACAAACGCACTACACGAATACGAGCATCACAGCGGATCATAAGAACGTCGATTCAAACATGGTTGAGAGAATGATTAGAGAAATTACTGAGAATGTGAAGTTCAAAATTCAAGCTATTCGATAATCTGTAAATGAGAGCTTGAATATAGACATCAACTATAAAAAGCATAGAGAGAGAAAAGGCTATAGTGAAAATGATGTATGGTGATAGACCGCAATTTGAAACAAAAAGAACGACTATTTCAATGATGACCCTCCATAGATTCGCCTATATAAGCGGCTAAGGTTGCAAAAACAAGAGCTTACATACCACTTGTGGTTAGCTTTTATTGGATTTTATAAAGTCGAAAAATATTTCTATGATTTCAACAAAACCGTAATAGATCCTTTGAGATTTTGAAAAAACTGTAATGTGGCAAAATCGTATATACGTATAAAATCAGACACCACAGTTATGTCAAAACCATGGTGTGCACCACAGTTTTGACACAACTATAGTATGTTCACAATCAAAATAGATGTACCACAGTTTTATCAAAATCGTGATGTGATAATCATACGATTTTGGCAAGACCTTATATGATAAATATATGTTAAATTACTCCTAAAACTACAATAATTATGGTTTTTTTAATTAAAAATGAGATATTTTTGGTTTTTCTCTCCAAATATACCTCAACCTCTTCCCACCACCTACCGTCGTGTTCCACCACTACACCACCACCGTCCTCTCCCTTCCACCACCCAAACCGCCATCCACCAGCTTCTTCCTCTCTTTTCTACCATTCTAGGCCCTCCTGCTACCTAATTTTCTCTCATTTTCACCAACCAACCATTATCACCTACTTTTATTCCGCCTCCCCCCACCAGTTCCACCATTACAACTATTTCCACCTCCTCCTTCTTTACTGCTTATACCAACTCAATCCCCATAACATATCAAACATTAAGGCTTCCAGCTGATGAAAAATTAAGGCTTCCAGTTAATAACTCAAATACAAATAAAGAATTCCAAGTTATAGTTAATGACTATTTTAATATCTGAAGATTTTCGTTTATGTTTAATAAAATCCCTTACTAGTATATATTCCTACTATTGTGTTATCTATGAAGTACATATAGAGCCGACGGTTTCACTGGAATCAAACTATTTGTTCCTTGGAATGGAGGTATTGTTTGACTGTCACTCATCCTCTCCAGACCCTAACGATACCTTTTGATGTCGTTGTGTTATACTTGGTATGATTGATTGATTGAATTTCGTCTATATGCCCTTAATGAACAATTTGTTATGGCTTCCAGTTAAGAAAAGGTCACGGAATGAACTAAAGGACGATATTCTTTAACTGATAGCATTTCATCCTGGATCTAAATCCAACATAATTAAACGGCAAAGCTTTGCTCGAGAGTATAGCAATCCCGTTTGCTTTCTTGGAGCTGCAAGAAGGAAAATTCTTTAGGCTTGGTAATCTGGGTTCCACAAGACTATTGTACAGCAAAAGATCCATGAAGCTTTTTCTCTTCTTTTGACTTGGTAATTTTCTGCAGATCTGCTCGTTTTTCTTTGTTTTGAGGATTGTTGAGTCGTTGATGGTGGTGGCCGTTCCGAGAGGATAATTGCAGCAAGGAGACGTCGATGTTGGTTAAGTAGGTGAGGGAGGATGTGGCCGTTCCGGTGCACTAAGCTTCTACGTTTGCACAGAATACAGAGAGGGGCCGGATCGTTTCGTATGTACCGGATCGCTTCGTATGTACGTAACCTTATCTACATTTTTGTGCAACAAACTATTTTTACGGCTCGAACCTGTGACTTCAATGTCATAAAACGGCAAACTTATCCAAGTTGCTTGAATGTCCGCCCATCGTATATATTATACTTATAGATTTCTTAAATAGAGTATTGTGTAGGTTTCGTAACATAATGTAAGTTTTTTTGGTTACTGATCGTGTAAGTTTTACTAAAATGATGTAGATTTTTCGAAAAAATATTCTTATGCAGAGGTCAATAGTGAATTAAAAAAAGAATTACTAGTACTTTGTACCAAATTAAAAGAAAAAAGAAATTACTCTTACTTTATTGCCCCAAGTAACAACGGAGGTTGAACAAACCACAAATATAATTTCTAACCATCCTTACCTATTATATTTCCTCTTTTCCATTCTATTTGAGGATGAGTTTTGAACCAACGGGTAATGTTACTGTTTTGTGAGAAGCACGAAAATAGCATCTTACACAAAAGTGTAAGACAAATATGCGTACATCAGATCTCAAAGCAAACTGGCACTCACTAGATCCTGTACAAATACGAAAGACTAGTGTACCGGAAACGACCTTTTATTTTTCCATTCTCATCTGCTATAAAACCCACATTTAGCTTCATATCTTCCAACCCTCATATCAATCAATCTCCACACAACACTTTCTTCCACATCCTTTTTTCTCCCCTTTGATCGAATATGGCAATCCCAAGAATCGCAGTTTATGTTCTCCCTTTGTTAGTCATAACTGTCGCCTTAAGCAGCAAGGCATCAATCTTTGCTCATGCTAGCCGTCTTTTAGAGGAGACTCTGCCTGAAGTTCCATCCGAGACCGAGGTTCCGGACACGCCGGAGACTGAGGTGCCGGCGGTGGTTGTGCCCGGATGGCCTGCAGGCCTTCCGACGCTGCAAGATGTGGCAGATTTGTTGCCGTCGTTTCTTTCTCATCTTCCTAAGTTCACCATCCCTACCATCCCTTCACTTGTTGCCAAGTCGCCTTGAAGATATTATTATTATCATGGGAGAAGTTACATGGAGTTACGTTACATATAATACATATTTTATATATATATATATATATATATATATATATATATATATATATATATATATATATATATATATATATATAGTGTATTTGGATTGTTGCAATGTCTTAGCAGATGTGACCTTCATGAGTTGCCTAGTTGGCCAGGGTGTTGTATTTGACTATCAGTGTGCTATATATATATATATATATATATACACACACACACACACACTATGTATATATAGTGTGTATTTGGATTGTTGCAATGTCTTAGTAGATGCAACCTTCATGAGTTGCCTATTTGGTCAGGGTGTTGTATTTGACTATCAGTGTGCTCTTTTTTTTTTTCTTTTTTTTTTGGGAATCTTCTTGCGTTTTTTTTTTTGTCTAAATAAAATATGTTTTTGCGTGGATTATGAGAAAGCCCCTCCAGTACAAAAATTTTCTAGAATACTTTTCTGCATTTGTGGCATGAATTTAAACATGAGATTCAACTGAGGAAAATCATGTCTGTATTGAAGAAAAAGGATTTCAAAATGAGGGAAAAAAAAAGAGGGGAAAAAAAATATAATTGCGAGCATGACGTGACGTCATCATTTTTTATTTTTATTTTTGCTTCGTTTAGATTGATGCATTGGAATACTTCTTTAAAAATACTATTTTAGAAACAATTCTGAAACAGACCAATAAAAAAAATGTGTAGACGTCCATTTTTCTAAACATTTCCTCTTCTTTTTATTGGTCCATTTAATTTTCTACACCTTTTCTATTAGTCCATGCAAAGAATGTTTTAAAAGTGTGTTTTTAAAATTCATGTTCCAAAACATTACTGAAGTTTTTCTAATTCTGCATCAGCTAAAGGAAAATTTTTAATAAGTATCTCAAGGTAAGCCAACAGCTCGGTTCGAGACGGAAAATCATGTCGAATTCATATCTGAAATTGAGCTCAAATTGGAAATACACGAATATTTTCTGGGGGACAAAAAAAAAAAAAAACTTTTGTTGAAACTTGGGCTTACATGAGGTGAGACCCATATCAACTCAAAACCTTAAGGCAATGGGTGGTGGTACCTCATCCTCATATAAGCCATGCATTTTTCTCAAATTAGCCAATGTAGATTCTCAACACTCGTCCTCACGTGGAAACGGGCTAATGTGTATTCTCAACACCCGCCCTCACGTGACAACGTGGCTTGACATACACACACGCCTTACAATCCGCCCTCAATCACAAACCACAAGCCAGGCATGGGCATCTGGGGTGAGGTGGCAACGTGGCTTGACATACACACACCTTACAACCCGCCCTCAATCACAAACCACAAGCCAGGCATGAGCATTTGGACTTAGGTGTGAGTCCACATTTTAAACCTGCTTTGATACCATGTTGAAACTTGGGCTTACATGAGGTGAGGCTCATATCCACTCAAAACCTTAAGACAATGGGTGGTGGTACCTCATCCTCATATAAGCCATGCATTTTTCTCAAATTAGCCAATGTAGATTCTCAACGCCCGCCCTCACGTGACAACGGGCTACCGTGGATTCTCAACAACTTTAGTAGAGTGTATTTTCAGATATTCTCGAATTGATGACAACTTCAGTAACGTGTATATCAATGCGTTAGTTTTTATCTTAGTTGTAATTAATACTCTTTCCATTCTAGTTTCATACGTGGGTAAAATCCAACTTATTAGAAAAACTTTGTTTATTCACTTCTTTCTACTTAAATGTTTTAGTCAATTTTTTCCCCCAAATGGATCATTTTCATTAATCATAAAAACACTATGTACATCAAGTCAAAACTATACAAACACTACGTGAATAAAACAACAGGAACAAAATTTGCTATCAAGAGACTTTGAACTCTACTTATTACATTCCTCACAACGATCCTTACAAGTGGAAACTGTTCTTGAGTGTTATGCTTCACCTTAGTGTGCCAATACCAAATCCTATAGGCCACTTCCCTACACACATATCGCCATCCGAGTTGGGTGTTTTAGTCAATTACAATTCTTCTCTCTTTTCAGTATATTTAATTTGAGAAAAATGTATAAAGTTGACAAAACATAAATAGTAAATGGACATCATTCTATAACAGACACAAATAATATACTGAAATATAAAACTGAAAAGGAGAATACCTAAACAAAGCTGGGATTTATTGTAATCTATTAATTGCACGGCCAACTGACCACCACCACCTTTCCCCCTTCCCTTTTTTCTAATTACTCTAGCTAGCATTTAATCCATAATAATGTACTCTTATATTAATACAAGTCTCTATAACACCAGAAAAAAGTAACAATATGTTAATTTTAATAATAAAATTCACAATTACCACACGATTATATTTAATTATACAAATATATTATACGATTTTGTCACTCGCAGCCACTTGTCAAAATCACATAACCGTACCCACCACAATTTTGAGAAATCATATGAGGTAGGGATGTACAAAAATTTTAGAAATTGGACTAAATAATCGAATCAACTGATCTAAACCGTTTAAAATTCGAATTACAGTTTAACAGCCGGTTTATAAGTAAAGCATAAACCGGACTGAATATTTAGTTTGGTTTCGGTTCTAAAAATTTAAAACTGTTAAACCAGACTGGACTGATTTAGTAAAATATATATTAATCATTATTTTCATATGTATTTGTGCTTAATTTATTTGGACATCTACTTGGTTTTAATTTATTTAGTTGGATACGTCGGTTGTAATTTACTTAATTAGTTTGTAATTTATTTAGTTAGTTACTTAGTTTGTAATTTTTAGATTTTTATTGTTCAAAATTATAGTTCATTACAGAAATCGAAATAACCGAAGCCAAACCAAACTGAACCGGTCAAACAATTTGTTGACCAATTTTTGTCCAATTTCGGTTTCGTCATTACCAAAATGTTTAAAACGATGTAGTTTGTAATATGACCGAAAACAGGTCGGACCAGACTATGTACACTATACGCCTTGGAAGGCTGCAGCCACCAACCCGGCGCCACCACCAACCCTCCTCTTCATCTGCTCCACCAACTACTCACTTTGCTTCCTCTCCTAGTTTACGTCTCCGTCTCCACCGCCATTGCCACCATCACGGCAGCCACCATCGTGGCACAATGTTATTTTTTCCAGAATTGGTTCGTGTTTCTGAAAAATAAAGAGCAGAAGAAAAACTGGGAATGATTTCTGGGAAGTTTTCTTCTTGTCATTCACTGTGTATTTCGTACATGTTAAATAGCTAGTATAGTATCTCTATACATGGTAGTCAAATCATTCTAATTATGATGACAGCCTACAATTACGATTTCTACCATAAAACTGATATTTACAATCTTTGTAATTAAGGTAAACAATCAATCACATTTAAACCAAATATTCTAACACTCCCCCTCAAGTTGATCAGTGGGGTCAACAATGTTCAACTTGCTTAAGCTTGCTTCGAAAGACCTCCCATTCACAGCCTTGGTCAGAATATCCGCCAATTGATCCTCAGAGCGAACAAATGGCAACTCAACAAGTCCAGTCTCTATCTTTTCCTTGATGAAGTGTCGGTCTATTTCCACATTCTTGGTTCTATCATGCTGAACTGGATTCTCTGAAATACTGATAGAAGCCTTATTATCACAGTACAATGGTGTAGGCTGATTTACTGGTATACCCAAGTCCCTAAGCAGCTTATGTAACCATAGTATCTCAGTAATCCCCTTTACGATTCCTCGAAACTCTGCCTCTGCACTAGAGAGCGCAACGACTCTTTGTTTCTTACTCCTCCACGTGACCAAGTTGCCTCCCACAAGAGTAAAGAACCCGGACGTAGACCTCCGATCTACCAAATTTCCCGCCCAATCAGCATCAGTATAAGCCTGGATGTTTAGATGTCTATTATTTCGATACACGATTCCTCTGCCTGGGGTAGCCTTAAGATACCTCGAAATCCGCATAAATGCATCCATATGATGTGTCTGGGCTCTTGCATGAATTGACTGATGAGACTAACAGCAAATGCAATGTCAGGTCGAGTATGAGAGAGATAGATTAACTTGCCTACCAGTCGTTGATATTGTCCCTTGTCAGCGGAAGGCGCTCCATCAACTATCTGTAGTTTGGTACTTGCTGTCATCGGCGTATCACAAGGTTTACAGTCGAGCATCCCTACCTCAGCCAAAAGATCCAGGATATATTTCCGTTGTGAAATGTAGATGCCTGTCTTGGAACGGAGTACCTCTATTCTGAGAAAATATTTAAGTCCCCCAAGGTCCTTCATCTCGAACTGTGTGAATAGATACTTACGGAGTCGAGCCATTTCCTTTGTGTCATCTCCAGTGACGATCATGTCATCCACATAGATAATTAAGCACGTCATCAACTCTTCTTGCCTTTTCACGAATAAGGTATGATCTGCATTGAGTATCTATCGTTTTTCATCACATCGGTGAACCTGCCAAACCATGCACGAGGTGATTGTTTTAACCCATACAAAGATTTCCTTAGACGACATACCTCCCTTTGTCTGAACTCTGAAGAGAACCCAGGAGGAGGTTCCATATACACTTCTTCTTTCAGATCCCCATGGAGAAATGCATTTTTGACATCAAATTGGTGAAGAGGCCAGTTTCTGATTGCCGCTATTGAAAACAGAACTCAAATCGTGTCTATTCTTGCTACGGGCGAGAACGTTTCAGAATAATCGATACCGTAAGTCTGGGTGTATCCTTTGGCCACTAGCCGTGCCTTATGTCGTTCCACACCGGGCGAGAACGTTTCAGAATAATCGATACCGTAGGTCTGGGTGTATCCTTTGGCCACTAGCCGTGCCTTATGTCGTTCCACACTTCCGTCTGCCCTGTACTTGATGGTAAACACCCACTTGCATCCTACTGGCCGTTTTCCTGAAGGAATAATACATTTCTCCCACGTTTCATTTTTCACGAGTGCACTCATTTCAGTCAGCATCGCCTCCTTCCACTCCGGTATACTCAAAGCTTCTTCTATACCTCTAGGGATCCTTTCACTGCATATAGAGACAAAAAAGGCTTGGGCCATACTACTTACCCCACTCCGTGTGCTATTCGGACGGTATCGTGAAGATCTGGATACTCTGTCAGGGGAATATCTGGCTGGAGGTATCCCACGATTGGCCCTTGGAGGTAGTACCCGCATCTCCTGCTGTTCCTGCATAATATCAATAGGACCTACAGGTGGCTCATGGTCATTTTCGGCGTTAGATATGGACATTTGATTATGGTCAGCAGTAACAGACTGTTCAGGAATAGAAGCAGGAATAGAAGTAGATTGTTCATTATGATAAATCCTTACCTCTGGTATGTCGTTCATCCTAGGTGGATCACGAGATGGTCTTGGGCCACTGGGCGATACTTTGTCGGGTTCGGTGGCACAGTCGGCGCCACCTACTTGCCGTGTTAGAACCACGGTTGAGCAGTCATACTGTGACACCAACCAATCTAGGGTTCCGTCAGAAGTGGGCTTCCCCTGAACCCAGGATTGGGTGGAGTAATAAAATTCTGTTTCAACAAAAACACAATTCATGGTGACATGGATACGGTGGGTTTTGGGGTTGTAACAGCGGTAGCCTTTTTGGGTGGTGGCATAGCCGACAAAGATACACTTTTCTGCACAGGGATCTAATTTGGTGCGTTCAGGTTTGGGGGTGTGTATGAAGACAGTGCATCCAAAGACTTTTGGGGGAAGGGTGCCTATAGAGGGGATGGTATGTTGGGTGGACAATATAGAGAGAGGAGTTTTGAAGTCAAGTATTTTTGTAGGAAGGCGATTGGTAAGGTATGCAGCACTTGACACAGCCTCCGGCCAAAAACTCATGGGAACATTAGACTCGAGCATCATTGCACGGGTCATTTCTAAGAGGACTCGATTTTTTCTTTCGGCCACTCCATTCTATTCGGGGGTATATGGACATGTTTGGTGAAGGATACCATTTTTATTGAGAAACTGCCCCAACTCCCCATCTAGGTATTCACCCCCGTTGTCTGTGCGTAATATTTGGATGGACGTCTGAAATTGTGTTTTGACCATATTATGGAAAGTGAGGAATTTACTAGCGACTTCAGACTTGTTTTTCATAATATAGAGCCACGTCATACGAGAGAAATCGTCAACAAAAATCACATAATATCGAAACCCCAAGGGTGTGTTATATGGGGATGGCCCCCAGACATCAGAATGAACTAACGAAAACATACGAGTGACTCGTGTATTAATAGACAAATATGATGCTCGGGTTTGTTTAGCCCGGAGGCATGTATCACACTGCAAAGGTTCAAATTTGGAAGTAAATAATGAAGGAAACAACTGTTTGAGATAAGGAAAAGACGGGTGCCCTAACCGGCGATGCCACAACCATAATTGTCGATTCACGGTCCCGGTGGCAAGATTGGACTGTCCCTGTTGCACCAACGTGTCGACAAAGTAAAGTCCATGGCGTTCAGTACCACGCCCAATGATCTCCTTGGTATGAATGTCCTGTAAGACACAAAAGCAAGGATACATCATAACAATGCAATCTAATTCTTTGGTAAGTTGACTGACAGAAAGTAATTTTGTGGATAGTGCAGGTACATAAAGACAATTTTTAAGTGTGATGTTTGAGGTGATGGTTATGGTCCCGCTTCCTTGGACAGGAATAGACGTTCCATTGGCCGTCTCAACGTATGTTTTTGTAGGAGGTGTATTAGTGAGGAAGTCGTGTGGGTCGAATGACATGGTATCGGTAGCCCCACAGTCGAAGATCCACTGTGAGGTACCTTTGGTGTGGTACGTTTTTGGTGAGGGGTTAGAAGCGGATATTGGCAAAATTTGGGGTGCTTCTGGTGTTATTTTGTGATGTTGAGGGGTTGAAGTGAAATTAGTTGGAGATGCAAGGGGTAATTGCGGATAATGTGGAATTGTGGGGGTCTCCTTTTCGTTGGTGGAAACTGGAGGGTCAGATTTGGAAAATACGGATCCTGCAAGGCCCTGTTTGATATTATAAGAAACAGAGGGGGGCTGAGGGATAATATCTAACTTTTCACAGGTATATAAGCTTAAAGGGTTAGGGGTTTTAACCCTAACCCATTTACCTCCAGCGGCTGCAGCCGCCACTCCCGTCCCTTCCTCTCCGGTGCAATCTGCGGCTCCCTGCTGTGGTTGGTCTCCCCCAGGGCCACCACTTGTATTCTCCTTTCGTTGTCTGCCACCCTCACTCCCTCCGGTGGCCTGGGTGGCGGCAGCCAATGACTTCTTCTTGAATTCTTCCCACCACTCCGGGTATCCATGGAGTTTGAAGCAAGTTTCTCTGTTGTGGCCTTTTTTCCGGCAGTGTGTGCACTCCATCTGACTTCTGTCCTCCCCCCGCCGTGATGGCTGTCCTGAGCGGGGGTTTCGTCCTCCTCGGTTCTGTCCCTTCGCTGCTAATCCTTGCCCCAAGCCAACCCCTGATGATGGTAATACTGAAGGGGTTAGTTTTAATAAAATATTCTCATTATCTGACCTTCGTAATTCGCCGTATGCTGCTTCTGCCGTCGGTTTTGGATCGCGTTTTAGCAGCTCCTTTTTGGTGGCTGCAAACGTATCATCAACTGCCATCAGCAGTTGATATAGGCGTTGCTCCTGTATGTATTCGTTGAATCGTTGTATATCTCGTGGGCACTCCATTGGGTTAGGGCTTCGGTTGTCAATAGTCCTCTAGATGCTCTGTAATTTGTCCCAACAGGCATCTAAGGAACTGGTTCTTTGCCTCATCGTGTATGCTTGTTTCTGTAGATCAAATTCCTGTAATTAGGGGTGAACAAAATTTATGAAAACCGGACCAAAAAACCGAACCGGGCTGGTCCAAACCGTTTAAAACCGAACCATAGTTTTACAGCCGGTTTACGTATAAAAGAAAAACCAGACTATATGTTACGGTTCGGTTTCGGTTTTGAAAATTAAAAACCGTAAAACCAGACCGGACCGGTTTAATATAATAAATATTAAATATTATATATAATATATTAATATTTCAGGAAAAAAAATTAGAAAAAACCTATTTAAAGAAAACTACAGAATAGTATAGAATATTCTAGGCTTTTCTTTTCTGCCCTAGCCCCTAAACGATCAGGCTGTCTGTTACCATAATTCCCATTTGACATTTCCTTCCTTCCCCAGTTCCCCCCATTTTCGTTTTCGACTTTTCGATTTCGTTTTCCAATTCCAACCGCAGCCCGCAGGTTCCAGCCAGCAGCCACCGCCGCAGCCCGCAGGTTCCAGCCACCGCAGTCCTCTTGTTTTTCAGCCTCTTAGCTTTTGTTCTTTTAGGTCGTAGACATGTTTTGATGTGGTCTGCCAGTATGTGCTGTTTCCTATTCTTGGTGAGATGTCTCCTGTGACTTCTTGGTTCAATCAGTGTACTAATCGGTTTGGCCTCGTATATTGATTTCTGCGATTTTTCTTCCAGCATTGAGGAGCTTGTTGAGGTCAACAGAACTGGTCTTATTTTTTCCTCGTCTTCTGAACTTTCAGAGCAACTTATGGTAAGTATGAGCTAGAGACTGAAGGATAAAGCGTTTGCTGGGCTATGGAAAGTTCGTCATTTGCTTTTCATCAGTGTGATGAATCCTCAATTGTGCTTGATATTGGAATCACTGTAGTTGTCTTTGTGTTTCTTTTGAATGACTGAGACATAAGTATTCTTTACTTTTGTTTACTTTGTGCTGTCGGTTGAAAATTTTCCTATTTAAACTGGAATGACTAAATGCTGTGGATATTACATGAAGTATCAGTGAAGAGGTATTGTTTTTTTGCACTTTTTTGGTTTAGTGGCGTTTGGTTTCTTGTAAATTCAGTATCATCGTAGATGCATGCAGTTCAAGTAGCAGCTTCCCTTGTTATTTTTTTTGTAAAAGTTGTGGGCATTTGTTGGGTATTTACTGTGCTAGAAATGCTGTGAGCAGATGCTATTCAAAGGCTTCTCATATGAAAGTGATGAGTTAGCTTCATTGAGGAAGGGGGTATTAGAAAGAGGAGCTTCAACAGAGTGGGCAACCGGATGGGAGGAGAGTGCCAAACCCTTGATATCCGAGGCAAGTTGTTTCTTCTTCCGTTCCAACTTAAATAACTCTTTTTCAGTGCAGAATGTTATATGTGAAACCTTCTTGTTATGAGTAAGTTTTTACTACAAAAGGTCGTTCAGAATCTGTATTTATAGTTGACAAGATTTACTTGAGTTGTTTATAGACCATTTTTGGGGTGCAATTTCCAGTTTTGGGGTGCAATTTCCAGTTTCGGGGTGCAATTCCAGTCGGCATATTTGAAACCGGAAAAACCCGGAACCAAACCAAACCGGACCGGTCAAACAGTTTTTTGACCGGTTTGGGTCCGGTTCCGGTTTCTTATTTTCAAAACCGTTAAAAACGGTTTGGTTGGTAACATACGCAAAAACCGATCGGACCGGACCATGTACACCCCTACTTGTAATGGATCTGCACCAGATCCATAAGTCACAGCTAGACCATCCCAAAGAGCTTTGGCGGTGGGGTAGCTGGACGCACTGTTTACCAAATTCTCTTCCATGTTATCTATCAGCCATGTGAAAACTAGCTAATCGTCTTGTTCCCATTTCGCATAATTAGCATCAGTAGGCAGGGGGGTGGAGGAACCCCTGTGATGTGGGTGCTCCTCCCCCTGCCCATGAGAGCCCTTTTCATCAAATTACACCATAGGGCGTAGTTGCCCGAATTTAACTTGACTTTGATGGTTAAATTTTCTGAGGTTGCAGACGGTGGCGGGTTTTGAACTGGTGGTTGCATTTGGCTTTGTAAAAATTTCGCAAATTCCGCAGATAAGTCGAAATTCTCAGGAAATTTTGGGTATTGTTCTGAAGTTTCCGGTATAGCTGGTAATTTTTCTAGGTTATTTGACATGTTGTAATATATTGCAGGGATATTGGACTGGGTAATTGCAGATGCAATCTGGTTATAACGGATGAGTACAGATACTCACTTGGTAAGGTACGGTTGAGGGTAGCAGCCCCCTGGCAGTGATGAGACTCAATTCTGAGCCAAGAAGATTTAATTCAATCAGAGATGAGTTATTCCTGCTCTGATACCATGAAAAATAAAGAGCAGAAGAAAAACTGGGAATGATTTCTGGGAAGTTTTCTTCTTGTCATTCACTGTGTATTTCGTACATGTTAAATAGCTAGTATAATATCTCTATACATGGTAGTCAAATCATTCTAATTATGATGACAGCCTACAATTACGATTCCTACCATAAAAATGATATTTACAATCTCTGTAATTAAGGTAAACAATCAATCACATTTAAACCAAATATTCTAACAGTTTCGACCAGCAAAGAAAGAAGGGATTTGGTGGGGGTCAAGAATGAAGAGAGTCACTGGACATGGTGGAAGCTTTAATAAGGGGAGGAGAGTCTGTGGTGGCAGTGGTGGGTTGTGGATATGGGAGACGGTGATTTTACACAGAAACGTCGCTGTTGGTAGATTGAACGGAGATGGTGGTGGTTCCCGGTGGGGGTGGCTGGGAGAGAGGTGGTGGCGTAGGGAGAAGAAGGTGGAAGAAACCCATGGGGGTGGCTCGGAGAGAGACGGTGGTGGAGGAGACGGTGGTAATGGACGTGAGAAAAGGGCTGGCGGCAGACAGAGGTGGTCTGTCCACAATTTTGTCAAAATGGTAAAATCGTGTAATCAATTTGTGGCATTAAGTAAAATTGTGTAGTTTTTTATGGTTTTTTAATTATTAAAACCCGAATAGCTTTGTCTTTCTCTCATAACATTAGAGACTATTATATTATTTTAGCCGTCCCAAAAATATTGTTCTTGAATGCAAAAGGTCATACCTCACCGAATGAGTTTTGTGGAAGATGTAAATCGGAGGTCCGGATTTCCTGACCGCCCATGTGGGGGGAGGGGGGTCAGGAGATCCCGCTCCGTAAATCAGGTCATTCAATGGTCTCTTAGGTGAGAGGTCCATGAGCTTTGTATAAGATGTAAATCAGGTCATTCAATGATCTCTTAGATGGGAGGTATCTACAAGGTGTCTAAGTCCAAAAGCCCAGGATAAAGAACTGACGATATGATCCAAACACGCACAATGTGATTGTCAAGATTCGAACCGACAACCTTGGATACAATCAATTACCCGAGTGTCAACCGAGATACGCCCTAGGAGCTCAAAAATATTGTTCTTACTTCTATTTTATTTTGTCCCAGCATATTGTCTACTTTTTAAAGATAATTATTGTTATTAGTTAAAGTTTCTATGATATTTCTTCAACTAAACTTACATGATTTCTTTTTATTTTATCTCAAGTAATCAACTAATGATAGAATATAAATAGTAGCCATAAAGTTATACTTTCTTAAATTGTTATGTTTTATTTTTATCTCAAATAACCAAATAATTCATTTGAAAATCCTTGAAAGTGTGAGGAATTTCTGACCAAATTAGTTAGGAAATTTCTGACCAAAATCGGTGAATTAGTGTACACATTAAAAAGCACCGAACGTTCCAGTGAATTTCTGAGGAAAAACTACTAGATGGTTAGACATGTGTTGCATTGGTCACCTTAGCCATAAGAGCTTGCATACACGTAGAAAATCCAATACCATATACAAAAGCTCAGTTGGTATTCAGGTGATAAATTATACTATAAGATGACGTTGTTCGATTCTTGGTAGCCGTAGTGTGAGTGTTACAGTCATACCGTCATCTCTTTTTACCGAAGCGAGTTTTGACTTTACACTTTGTTTGTATTAAATAAGGACATCCCACCTAAAAAACCGTTGAACAAACTTGATTCATATTATCCACATAACTCTTTGTGGCTAAGACGGTAAAAATCTCCGGACTCAGAATATGACATTTTGCTTTACAAGAAACTAAATCACGATGATTTTATGAACAAGCAATAAAGAGAGACATAATTTATGCCTAATGAACAAGTTTGTCACTTCTAGATTATGAAAAGTCAATTTTTTCATATTAAGCCTCTTGTAAAATTACTGAACTCCCCCTGCAGTAAGGATGACATGAGTATTTGATACATATAAACAAGCAACAACTATAGTTTGTTTATTTTCTTATATGTTTTATCATTAAGCCTGGTGAATGCTTTGGCATATTTTTTGACTTCGTAACTTATAAACCGCTGCATATATACTTACAACATGGAAGAAGTGATGCTTTGTGGTTTGACACACCATAACACACAGGTTTCTCAGAGTTGTCCAATTAGTTGACCAGAAGTTCAATCCACTACTTAGAAAAGTTTTATGTACCATTAACGTTATATTTGGTGGCAAAAGGTGATACTCTGGTTCTGAGGGTTTCCATCGCTCTAGTTCTAAGAAACATTGTGGAGAATGTAAATAAGGAGTTCAGCGGCCTCCTGTGTTAGTGAAGACTTTACGCAAGGCTTCACACAAGGTGTCTCACTGCAAACTAGACCTTCGGTCTAGCAGTAGTGGAACACCCACACTGTACGTGTCTTTGGAATCGAACTCCGAGCCTCTTAATATCAAATCCAACTCGAATAACAACTGAACTATACTCTAAGAGCCCATTGACGGTATATTTTAGACAACGGCTCCAAGCAGCCCCTTTGTTGGTTGTTTCTAGGAAAGCTGTAATAGTTGCAATTATCACTGCCTTTTTCTTTTTTTTTTTTCTTTTTCTTGTTGGGTTTGTGTTATAACTCCTGCATTATTCTCTGCATTATAGTTGTTTGTTTGTTTTTTTTTCCATCATTCTCCACCATATAATTTGATCTCCACCATATATATGTATTATAGTGATGTATTTTCTGTCACAGAGCCCGTGACTATATACATTTGACTAATCGCAATAACATGTATAATGGTTGACAAAATTTGGCAACCAATGAAAAACTATTGAGCATCATAATCTTAACAACTAATGCAGGATTTGTCGGCCACTTTAATTAAAGTATTAAGACCATATTTGAACATAAAAATAACGGGTAACTTGGAGCAAAAGGTGAAATCCCTCTCCTCGGAGCTTCTACCGTCTCAGTCCCAAATAGTATGCGTGGAGGATGCAAATCGAGAACACATCGACTTCTTAAATTGGGTGAGATCTTACGCAGTGACCCACACAAGATGTCTCCCTGCAAACCATGTTTATGTATGGATGGTTGAATCATTTGTGGTTTTCTTCTTGTGGCTGGTTGGATTGTTCTATCATCCTGTAGTTCTGTGTTTTGTTTTGCTGGTTGTCTGGGTTTTAGTTTGATTGGACAATGATAAATTTTGTTTGATTTATGCTATACTGGGTTTGGGGGATAGTATCCTCTCACCGCAAGGGGATGCGGTAACGCGTGACCGCGCGACACGTGGCATCAAGGGAGGTGGTGAGGCTAGATGCAGGTGATCCTCATCTAGCCTTACTACCCCCTCTTGCTGCCACGTGTCGCATGGTCACAAAAGGGGTGAGAAAAGTGGGGGTGAGGAGATCCTAACCCAGGCTGGGGAAGGTGTTGGAACAGTGGCTTGACTTTGATGGATTGTGTCGGGAAAGATTTATAGATGATGATGAAGTTTTTCTAAATCCTAAGAATCAATAACAATATTCTGATACCATATCAGATCAGAATTTGAGGGACGAAAATGTTATTATTTTCATTCACTTTCTTGTATATATAGTAATCGTCTTAATATAGTACATGAATATGCTTAACATGGAAAATATTACGAAATGAATTACATTGATTGTATTCTAATTATATGACAAAATAAATTACATTGATTGTATTCTAATTGTAGACCGATATTGTTCTCATTTAATTCTGATTTCTCTTTTTAAATATCGCAAAAATCTCTTAACAAGAAGATAGAAGTTCTTTTTAGAAAACCACACAACATACGCTGTTGTTCACTTGATTTGCCCCTGTTTTGGTAATACATCCAATCCCTCTTCTACATATGTTAGAAGGATAGATAGCTAAAATGTCTACATGTTATAGCTCAGTTGGTACTCGGGTTGAATTTGTTATTAAAAAGTTCAGAGTTCGATTCCAGAGACACACACAGTGTGATTGTTTCACTGCTGTTAGACCGAACGTATGCGTAAAGTCATCACCAACCTAAAAGGCTGCTGAATTACTAATTTGCATCCTTTATAATATTTTTTAAAACTGAAACGGTAAAAACTCTTCGAACCACGATATGTCCTTTTGGCACCACCAAGGATAGATAGCTAAAATCGTAGAAAAAGACTACGTCCCATTTGCTTTAAAACAATGGGGGGAAAACTTCCACTTGGTATAGTGGAATATCAGGACTCAGGCCCACAGGAATGACACAAACGTATACGTAAGTAAATGTATGGATTACAGCCGTCCGATTTCGTCGTCATCGTCAGTGAGTGGTGGAGATGAAGTCAAATATGTCAATAATAAGTCAATTCTAGGTTTAGCCGCCTTACTTTTCCAATTGCAAAAAGAATTGGCATGTATCTCCTTATCTTCATTCTTTTTTGTCTTCCAATTGGAAAGAAAAATCGGTCAACACAGTCAACCTCTAGGACTGGTGGCTGCTCGCCGCTGAAGGGCAACGTCAATTATACAACTGTATTTTTAAATATCTTTAAGCAAGACAAATTTTAGTATGTTCAAAATAATTACTTCCTCCGTCTAAAAAATATTGTTATTTTAAACTTTTTAATATGTATAATTATACATGTTAAAAAATAAAAAAAAATTAGGAACATAAAAAGTAATATTTACTAGTCGGCGTCATTGTTATTCTTATGTAATAAAAGAGTGATATATAGCTAAGAGGATATATAGGGTTAATTGCACCTGGTATCCATTGTTTTCCACGAAGTTTTAAGTAGCATCTAATGTTTCATGAAACACACTTGGCATCCAGACTTATAGGGTTAATAGACACCTGGCATCCAGATGACCGGCTGGACGACCGTTGACCGCTGAAATCGACCTTTGACCAGACCTAACCATACTTTTAACCTGACTTTAACCACAGTTTACAATTAATAAAATAATAAAGTCAAAATAAATTAAAAGTTTAATAAAAAAATAATTCAAAAATCAATAAAAAACCTACACCCCACCTCATCCCCACCCCTTTCATCTTCTTCCCTTCTTCCCCTTTCATCTTCTTCCCCTCCTCCCACGCTTTATCTGCCTCGTTGCCACCCCTTTTATCTCTCTGTTTACAAGATTCAATAGAATTCTAGGGACTAAAGCTGCCACACTTGAAATCTACAACAAGCATCACTCTAGAAGAAAACCCAGATGCAAAACCTCAAGATTGAGATGTGAACTAACAAGAACTCTTGAATTGGTTGAGAATTTGAAATCTCAACTAACTGAGAGCAGAGAATCGAAGCCTAGTGCGGTGGAAGAAATGAACCCATTAGTCTTGTGGAAGGAAACCCATTAGTCTCAATAAAGCTAATTCACGCAAGATTGCAGAGTAACTTGCACTATATTGCAGAGAGCACATAGAGGAAGAATCCATGGACTACAAAGACAATTCCAGATTGCCCACAAGGTTCTAACAGCACACATAACATCAGCAACTGAGTAATGATAGCACCATCAATCCAATCACCGAACTTGCACCTCAACGAGCTTCATACTGGACAATTCTACGGGTGCACTTTTTGTAAAGAATACGGTAACCACATTCTCTGCACTGGATCACATCCGCGGACTTCAAAGTATTCTCCTGGCCACAATCTCCGCAGATGTAGCTCACAGGCTCCGGTTGAGGATCCATCAAGTGGCGGCGCTAATGCTCTTGAAACATCCGCCGACAGCGTAGTCTTGTGGCGGCGGCAGGATGACGGAGGCTGGTTCTCCTCAAACCCTTGCATAAATGAAGGGCAGTCATCTTTTTACATGGTACAGAGCATTTAGCCTAGCTACAGAATTTTGTAGCTAGGCTACAGAATAAACCACAGTTGTTGACGCAACAATCGGTTGATATGTTCCTAACGCCATTGAACGGCGACTCAACATTCTCCAACCCTGAACCTGCATAATGGGTTTTCTTGGTTTGAATACTCGTGCCACGGGAAGTCGAGATATCAGCATAGCAGCAAAGAAGGAAAAGAGAAAGAAAAATGCGGATGGATATCGACATGATTGTCCAGGTGAAGAAAACGAAAAAGGAGGAAGAGAAAGATGGTTGAAAGAAAGTGGAATTAACCATGGTTTGAAAATTTTGGGCCCCAAGTGGGAGAAAAATGAAAAATAAAAGGAAAATTGCTAAAAACCGCCTATAGCAGGTGCTTTCCCGGTTGCAGGATGCCAGGTGTCTATTAACCCTATAAGTCTGGATGCCAAGTGTGTTTCATGAAACATTGGATGCTACTTAAAACTTCGTGGAAAACAATGGATACCAGGTGCAATTAACACAGGATATATATATACATACATATATATATATATATATATATATATCTATTTACAAAATAACGTCCCAGTTGATTTCACATTTGCCATTAATTACTTGACTTTATATTATTAAATAAATATCAAATAATTAGACAATTATGGATCAAACTATTCTTGATGCAATAACCTTTATAGAAATTTCGACAGGGTCAAGGATCATTCCATGATTAAAAAATCAGTTGGAAGATAAACCATTCAGGTGAATTCATTGAAATCTTATTTATGCATTTTTTTTCCCCTTATCGAAGCTATCGACACTCGACAACATTAACTAATAATTTTCGATACGTAAAATTTTTCATTTGAAAATTGTTATATTTGACTATAAAAAAATTCCTATTCTCATATATATAGCAATCGAATTTCTAACCTCATAGTTAACCGAAAAGGTGAGCTAACTACCACACACCTACTGATTTTATTCATGCATCTTGACCACCGGTGGGTGTTACATTGAGCAACTTGCTAGGACGACGAAAAATCAACCCCAATGTGTACGGATTTATGATAATTGATAAACCCAGAATTCAGCTGCTGAATACGATAAGAGACTTTCCCGTTAGTCGGCAATAGTCAACGTAAGTCAAGCTCGGCTAGCTTAAGTTCAGCACGTTAAGGCCAGACTCAAGATTGTCATCCCAGCCGACCTTGACTAGTCAACCTCAGCCAACAAAGTTTCACCCAAAGAATAACCGGTCAGGACCACGAGGCTGAAGTTCCTAACGAGTTGAGCTTTGCTCCATCCTCAAATCAGCTCGGCCAAGAGGCAGAGTCTATGTCCAGCTCGGCCATCGTCTCGGCTAGATCAGAATCCATGTAGAAAGCTCATTCTAAGCAGGCTACCTTGACTTCATTTCTCTAGCCGAACTGCTTAAGTAGCACCTCAGCTCGGCCACAGTGTGCTTAGGCAAACTCCTGTCACTCAGCAATCGTGGTCTCGCAGTTTGACACTTGGTCTTCATGCAACCTAAGCAGCCAGTCATTTATCTCCACGTGTCAACTATACACAGAAAAATTGCCGGCACCACCGCCACCTGTTGCCGCATGGCAGCCATGCAAACAAGACCTGACACCAAGGCATCCATGTGTCATCACTGTTTTGCTCTAGGCCAAGCAGCCTTCGACTTCAACAGCTATAAATAAAATCTGCCTCAGCTGAAGCAACCAAGTCCATTGAGATCAAATTGAACTTCTACTTCCACTCAGAGTGTCTTAAGCTCGGCCAAAGTTAAGCCTAAGCTCATTCACACAAAACAGCCAAAAAGAAAGCTCTAAACATGTTACTCTAACCTCTGTTTCCAGCATTCTCATATACAAATATGCCCACGATTGACTTGAGGGTCGGAGGGTTTTTCCCATGACATTAGCCCTTGGCCTCTAACGCCGTTTTTCCCTCTCAGGCTCTAGAAACGGACCCTAATTAGGCGCTGACGGCATACCACAAGGATTACCTCTGATCCACTTGGTGAGGATCCGACCTCGTCATTTTTGATGCCTACTACAAGGATCACCTCTGATGCACCTGGTTCTAGAAACGAACTCTAAGAAGGAGCTGACGACATACCACATGAATCATCTCTTATCCACCTGGTGAGGATCCAGTCTCATCAACATATCTCTCTAATAAACCCTATATCACTTGGATATAAAAAAAAAAAACAATTACTTACTCAAACTTCACTAAGATCAGCTCTAAAATAAATATATATTCCTTGACACGTGAAGCTTTAGGAACAATGCACTTGATGCAATAATTTCGATTGGAAAAAAAAAAGGCCAATAATGTCCCACACGATCCACTTGTTTGATAAGACGTAACAGGAATAACATTAAAGACAAAAATAATTTTTCTATATAAACCAATACATATGATGAATATTTGTAACCATTTTCCAAATACAAAGATTTTTGCAAACATGTCTTCCAACAAAAAGCTTATCATAGTTATCTTTATTTTGGCAATAATTTCTGCTGCCAAATGTGGTGAAACAGCAGAATCTGTCGACGGAATTGGCAGCGGAGCCAAGGGTTTAGGCCAGCATGCTGCCCATATAATCCACCATGCGGCGGAGGTATTTCACCATCTCAAGCATCATTTTTCTCCGCCACCCTCCTTCCAGAGCTCAACAGCAGACACCAACCCTTGAGGTTGTGACTGCCTACGGATACAGATCATCTACTACGAGCTTCCTTCATCTGCTAGGCTCCTTCTCAGACTCTATCGATAGCTATTGTTGTCGTTGGGATGGATTGTGTATGTGTTGGTGTTGTACGTTAGGGCCACGGTAGTACACGTGGGCACATATGTATTACAAATTTAAGTGTGTTTTCTATATGTTATTTTGTTTAAAATAATGTTTGAAAGAGTTGTTTATGAGAGGATCTACACGGGCTCACAATTACTAGTTTCCAGCGTTATTGATGAATTTACTGTGTCTGTAGTGCACCGTTATTAAATATTAATGAATAAAAAGGTTCCCTTGCACTTTACTTTTGAAGTTGTATGTTTTGTATTTTACTGCTTGTTTTTGGCTTTTTATATTTATGTTTGTGTATTGTTTTGTATTTAGCAATTTTTTTCAAATGTGTATGTATTTTGAGAACGACCATGCATTTCACAGTCTTACTAATCGAGGGGCCTAAAGATAACTCTCTCAAAAGAAAGGGACAAATTCCATATTGATTGTTCAATATCCTCTATATAATTTCTATCATATTCAATCGTGACCTTTATTATTATCAAGTTACGGATAACGTTTGATCATATCCAAATATAATAGTCCTTATGTTAGAAACTATGACAATCTCAAGTCTAAGGATTAAAACATGACTATCATGAGATTTACTTATGACGCTAATCCATGTAGTAATCTCATGATGAGTATTCAAATACATTGTTCTCTAACAAGTATCTATAAGATTGATTTGTATCACCATACACATAATTATCTCATGATTATCAAATCAATACTAATACTGGTTATAAATTATTTTATCTCTATAACAATAATGAACCAGGGACATTATATCATAATTGTTTAACATACTGACCAACAATAATGATAATAAAACCTCTTTATTAATAATAAACGTATAAAATAAAACATCCAAATCGTGGCCTAGGGCACATACACTAACATAAATCAGGTCACACAGTTTCTTAGATGAAAGGTCTAAGGCTTGGTGCCAAGGTATTTGAGCTCAAACTCGTTTTGGTATAAAGAGCTGACAACATGGCTCAAACACTTACATTGCGGCTACCAATATTCGAACTGACAACTTTAGATGTAGTCAAGTACCGGCTGGGCTATGTTTTGTGGGGGTGTGTACTAAGCTTACTTGTGTAACAGATGAACTATCTTTAGAACCCAATTGTAATTACAATTTATAAATTTTTATCAACTCAATAAAGTTTTAATTCAGTTTTTCCTTATCTTATTTTTTTTGCCATACGAAATAAATACCTTTTGTCAAAAATAGTAACACTATTTGTAAAAACTATTTAGTTTATATTAAAGAACCCATTTCAATTATTAAAACAGGTACCAAATGAATATTTTATTATGTGTAAAGTATTTTTATTATATAAAACCTGTTAAGCCATATAATTTTAATAACATGAATCCAAACACAATTTTAATTAAAGGATTGAAATATCAACTACAATATGGTTCCAAACGGTAAGATAAGACGTTGATGAAGCTATTGTAACCTTTCAAACTATAATCATAGTGTTCAAGTTAAGTTTCACTAATAATTTGTAAATAAACGTGTTAATTCTATGACTTTTGGGAGAGAAAAAGTAAAATAAAATATTAGCCTTGAACTTGACTTTTAGCAACAATGTTAACACCCTTTTGCTTTTTTCGGAGGAATAATAAGTTGTTAAAATTGAAATAAAACGAATAACTCTTTTGGTTAAGAATTGGTGTCGAAAGTTATACAACGAAATAAAGGTTTTGTAACTACTTAAATACAAGTACGTTATTTTCGCGACGTATATGGGTGTTAAGCGAACCGAACCGTTCGCGAACTGTTAGAGTTTGATTCGTATTTGATTTGAATTCGTTCGTTAATTTTATTTAAACGAGTCAAATTCGAACACTTATTTAGATTTATTTACTAAACGAGTCGAACTATTCGCACACTCTTCGACTAGTTTAAACTTAAAATTCCAACACATATATACTAGACCCGTCACATCTCATCCTATTGCCGAGGGGCGAAAGAGCAAAAAGTGGTCCTAAGCAATGAAATAATTTAAGAAGGGAAAGCCAACTTGTGGACTTGGATGAACTTGAAATCAACCGAGAAAGGACTTAGAAGGTTCATGCTTGAAGATAAAATCTCTCAATCAAAGGGTGGATCACTTCACCTCTTTCTCGTTTATCTATCTCTACCGTCCGTCACGTCTATTTCATCCCTTTTCATACACCTTTTACTGTCCACCTTTCATTTAATCTCACCAAACTTTTTCACTGCTACGTGCCGAACGGTGGAAAGAGATGAGGGAGAAAACTTGTGGACTTGGATGAACTTGAAATCAACCGAGAAAGGACTTGGAAGGTTCATGCTTGAAGATAAAATCTCTCAATCAAGGGTGGATCACCTCACCTCTTTCTCGTTTATCTATCTCTACCGTCTGTCACGTCTATTTCATCCTTTTTCATGCACCTTTTACTGTCCACTTCTCATTTAATCTCACCAAACTTTTTCACTGTTACGTGACGAGCGGTGGGAAAAGATGAGGGAGAAAAAGGTGGGAAGAGGTGGGGGAGAAAAGGTTAAAGAAGAAGAGAGCATAAAAAGGATCAACCCAGATCCACATTTTCCTAACATTTCGGCAGGAGCGTGGACAAGAGGAAACATAAAACTGCTTTTTCTTCTTATTCACCTTCTTCCCATTTTCTTCCCCTAGTGTCATCTTTTCGTTTCAACTTAGCAAGGTGGTCAATCTTCTCCGACTTTTAGATTTGGAGCAGTCAAATTCACTCGAGGTTATTTTTGAAGAATACTTTTAAGGATTACAAATATAGATACTGGAGGTTAGAGTTGAAAAACTCTTTGTCTTGCTCGTTATTACAGGCATCCGCAACTTAGTTATTTACTTGTAGGCTTCGGCAATTACATGATATGTTTTGAATTCAGACTTACAAAATGATGGAGTGAAATAGAAAACCGGACAGTTTCACAGGTACAAGGCTAGAACAGAAATCATGGGACGAACTCCTCTGGGCCCACCCCATGAATCTCTATTATTTGTCTTAGCTTATTTACCTCTATATGACCTTCTTGTCGCGAGTCAAGTCTGCAGATCCTTGAGAGAAGCTGTCGAAAAGGATATACTAAATTGGCAAAATATTGAGGTAGGAAACCCCTTGAGCAACCGTATTACAGATGATCATTTGGTGAAACTTGCCTCCAAAGCCAACGGTGGGCTAAGAACTTTAGCCCTTTTCAACTGTTTCAAGATCACAGATCATGGGCTTTTGCAGGTTGTGTTGATTAATCCTCATATAAGCACACTATTTGTACCAATGTGTAGTTCCTTAACGCCTGGTGGAGTCATTGAAGCAGTGAAATTGCTCAACAAGAACAAACGCGTATTAAAGAGACTAAGGATCCATGGCATTTCCAACGTTAGAAAAGAAGATGCTGTAACGCTGCGGGATTTACTTGGTGGGGAAAAAAGTTCAGAGTCAAATATGAAAAGATCAAACTTCTATCACAGGTTCAATAGTTACAAGACTTCAATAGGCATGGAAAGTAGTCGCGCTTTGGACTTGGAGACATGCCCAAAATGCCATGAACCGCGAGTGGTTTTCGATTGTCCTAGAGATTGTTGTAGAAAGAAAATGCAGGAGAAGCAAGTAGAGTGCAGGGGATGTAACATTTGCATAGGTAGATGTGAAGAATGTGGTGTATGCACTGAAGATGAAAACGACGAAGAAGAAGAGACAGCTTGTGGGGATACTCTTTGCTTGAATTGTTGGCTTCAGCTTCCTAAATGTAGCTTTTGTAATAAACCATATTGCAATCGCCATATCTCAGAGCAATGGCTTCTTCCTGGGGGTATAGGGTGGATTTGTGCAGCTTGTCACTTCAGGTTTACTAAATCTATCTGCTAGTACTGCTATACTTTAGCTCTAGCTATTATGTCATTCCATGTCCAAAGGTTTGTATGCTTGGATTGCTTTAACACTCTCTTTTAAATAAAAGAAAAGATACTTGATTGTTTGATCAGAAATAAGACAATCACTGGACTAGGTACTACAATGTTAGACAAGTGTGATCAATGTTTGATTTATTTTGATGTGTGTGGTTCTTTGAAGGTACAATAGATAGATGGTATATCTTATTTTATGACTTTATCGATGATTATTCCAGAAAAACACAAAATTTTCGTAGTTCCATACATTTGACATACCTCTATACTAAAATGGAAACACATATGACTAACGTGGAGAGTAACATTATAAAGGAAGGAGCTAATTCATGGCGTTCTAAAAATATTGTATTACTTATCACTTTGAATTGTCCAGAAAAAAACAATGTCATTATATAAAATCAAGAGTGCATTAATAGTTAAATGGTTCACATAATACCAGTGCAGTTACCAGTATAATTAATACAAGGTAGGCAAAAAATGCTGTCATCAATTGGCAGCTATTACTATACTATTGAACTATTGTGATCTTCAGCTTAGATATTCGAGCTGAGAAAACAGTCTCTTGTATAAAATGTAGCGTAAGTCTGCGTACATTAGATCGCAAAGCCACCGGTCCCTCTTCGGACCTGTGCAAACGCGGAAGTCTAATGCACCGGAAACGTCCTTTTACCATACTATTGTACTATAAATAAAGATAAAACAAGGTATTACAATAATTATTTTGACAATATTACACGAATTAATGCCATCAAAACCTATGCAGCAAATCAACCTCACAACCTTTTTTTTTGGTTGCAAATGTATTTTTGAAAAATAAATCAAAAGTAGATCCACATCCTTGTAAACAAAGATCTGTGTTTACCATTCCAAAATGCAACAAACAACTAAAATTCCTATTAAAAGATGTTGCTTGAATAGTCATCAAAATACAAGTACACAAGAACAACTAGAGATTTAAAATGAAATAATTGACTCAGTTCTTCTAATAGCAACAACAAAAAGCTGGAAGAAATACAATCCAATAAAGGGCTATGAAATGCATGAATGCTTTTTAAATAGAAGCAAAGACTATCCAACAGTAACATTTTATCTCAACTTATATAACTTGTTCAAGAAATGGAATTTCTCCATCTTCTTGGTCCCTTTTTAGGCTGTTCTGAGTTCCCAATCTGAGAACCAACTTCATTAGCATCATGATTCATCTTAGTCAGCTTCCCAAGTTTTTTCCATCCTGAAGTCCATCCTGATGTGGGCTTAGGCTTATTAATCTTATCAAATTGCTTGAATAGTCATCAAAATACAAGTACACAAGAACAACTAGAGATTTAAAATGAAATAATTGACTCAGTTCTTCTAATAGCAACAACAAAAAGCTGGAAGAAATACAATCCAATAAAGGGCTATGAAATGCATGAATGCTTTTTAAATAGAAGCAAAGACTATCCAACAGTAACATTTTATCTCAACTTATATAACTTGTTCAAGAAATGGAATTTCTCCATCTTCTTGGTCCCTTTTTAGGCTGTTCTGAGTTCCCAATCTGAGAACCAACTTCATTAGCATCATGATTCATCTTAGTCAGTTTCCCAAGTTTTTTCCATCCTGAAGTCCATCCTGATGTGGGCTTAGGCTTATTAATCTTATCAAATTGCTTCTGCAAAGTTTCCATGTCATTCTGCAGTTCTAAGTACTTTGTCTTAACTGTTTCTATCTCAAACTTTAGTGTGTTGATGTCCTTCTTTGCAGCTGTCCACCCCTCTTGAAATGACTGTGGTGTCCCTTCAAGTAATGTTTTACGATTCGACACCATTGGCTGATATTGGGAGTCCCCTGCCTCTTTGAGAGAGCTATTGGCAATGGCATTGCTTATTTTCACTTGTTCAGAGAACAGAACTTGGACTACAATTCTTAATGGAAGACGTTCATTTTGTGCAGCATGCATACATGCATCAATGGATAGCTTTTGGCAATCCATCACGCGGCATAGCCTTTTCCTTTCGTGCTCTGACAGTTGTGGATGTGCCTGTAAAAGTTTAGCTACTTCAAGTTCCAACCGGATATGTTAAATTATCATCTCAGTCTGAAAGTTTGAACGTTAGACAAATGAGTAATTTGTATGTTTATACTGTTGAAACTTGGGCTTACATGAGGTGAGACTCATATCCACTCAAAACCTTAAAGCAATGGGTGGTGATACCGCATCCTCATATAACCTATGTATTTTATCTCAAATTGTCTGATGTAGGACAATATTCTCAACACCCGCCTCCACGTGGCAACGTGCCTTGACATACACACGCGCCTTAGAACCCGCCCTCAATCACAAACCACAAGCCAACTTCTGGACTTGGGTGAGGGGAGACATTAAATGGCCAATCATGAGTCAGGGAAGGTGTGAGTTCACATTTTAAACTTCCTCTGATACCATGTTGAAACTTGGGTTTACATGAGCTGAAGCTTATATCCACTCAAAACCTTAAGACAATGGGTGGTGGTACCTCATCTTCAAACCCATGTATTTTATCTCAAACATCCGATGTGGGACAATATTCTCAACATATACGGTTAACATGCGAGTTATCATACCAAAAGGTCCCATTTGCAATGTAAAATAGCTATTTAGATTCCAGAATGCAAGCTATAGTTTGTTAATTTACCTCTTTTTGGATGTCATACAAAAAGAAAAGGTAGTGTTTGAGGAAGCTAACCTTCAGATAGGAGTCAATGGCTCTATATAATCCATCGTCGCAGGTTCTTGCTGATTCAGGCAATGCTTCAGCCAGGACCTGAAATTTTGTTGATGAAAGATTTCTCTCTCTAGATACCTCAGTCAAATAGCTGTCAACTAGCCTAGCCACTCTCATTTTCGGGTTTGCGTGCAAACCTATTTGAGCACCATCAGAAAAAGGCTCTCTACTTGGGCTTGAACTTTCTGTCTGTTCTTGAACCAAGAAATGCTCCAAAAGCCTTTGTACTAAATCAACATCATATAAAGTCTCACTCTTGTTGTTGTAAGAAGGGATAAGAAGATCTGCTAATGTTGCCTGTTCAAATTGCATCCCGACCCTTTTTTCCAATTCAGTCACCAGTGCAGGAGCAACCTTTAACATGTTTGCCATCCGTAGCAATCGAAGAAGGAAGCTACAAGAAACACTATCCCTTTGTGGAGGGATGATGCTAATAAGGCTCTCAATGATCATCCTCTGATCCTTGGTGAGAACGCTCGGGGAGTCATCTTTGTTCCCTGCCACAACCACATGTAACCCTCCTTGCCAACTGCTGATGCTGCTAGCATTGCTTGCATCATCAGCCAGTGCTGGTCCTTCTTTTATCAAACCAGCAAGCCATTTGGATGCATAATGCATAATGGAAGCTCCTATTAACTCGTGTCTCATTCCCTTTACCTTAATTGCTGTGATTACCCTCACAAAATGATCAATCCTAAGAAGGGAAACATCTTCAAACCACCAATCAGGGGGTACATGTTGGTTTCTGCTTGGAGATTCTTTTGCTGAATCAGTCCATTTAGGACTTGATCCCTTTGAAATTTTCCCTGTATATTGCCATCTTATTCCTTTCGGATTCGCGCAAGCTTTCCATGCAATGGACTCACTACATCTCCTCACAATCTGAAGATTCTCTGCCCAAGGTGAGAGCTTCTCACAACTCTTGAGCACTACTATGGAGTCCCTCCATGAGGATAATACTACATAGCTAAGAAAAGCTTCTGTTTTGAATATGAGATTGCCTTCTTCTAAATCCTCTGTCATCTCTAAGAACTCTGCAGCACATCTGAGGCCAGATATATTGGTTGCTGTCAGATCAACAGCAATTCCATAGCAGAATTTTGATGCAAGCTCAAAAGCCTCAGGCCCACCTGGAAGCTCATCTAATATTATCTTGCTTACTTCTTCCCTTGATTCATATATCATTCTGTTCATCTTTCCACTTCTAGAAAGCAGAGGGTACTTTGAAAGAGATGAAGACAAAGTCATTAATTACAATCAGTCCAATAAGCAAAAACAAAAACCTTACAACTATTGGCGTCATTGTTATCTCTATTTTGAATTGAAATAACAAAAGATTAGGAAAAAGGGATGTGACTCTACCTTATGCAAATGGAAATTAACATCTCCAATTTGAATTAAAATATCACTTGGGATATCAGTACCTACATACCTAAATTCCATAAAAAGAAACAAAACCAAGAATCAAAATTCATCATTTAAGCAATGACAATCTTGCAAGAACAAAAGGGTCATAATATATCCATACCAAGAATGGCCTCTTTGCTCAAAGCCTTCAATCTTCAAGCTATGTTTGGTTGTTGTGAAGACACCATTGCCAAATTCCCTTCCTCCAATGGACTCAGTTTCTGATTCCCACATGGTTTCTTGCAGAAGATCCGAGAACCTCAGCTTGTAAAATTAGAAACTAAAAGGCCTTAAATTCAGTAGCAGCTGAAAAACACAAACCAGAAGCAGCAATAGCAGCAGATACTAGCAGTTGAAAGCTGTTTCAAATAAGCATAAATGCAAATTTTTTCACATGGGATTGGCAGGAATTTGGAATTATCTGTAATTGTTCCTTTCCTCAAGGATGTTCTACACCTCTTAACAGGCTGTGAAGTAATGGTGCAGGGAGACTGCTGGACAGTACACTCTGTGGATAACTTAGTTTTTATTCTAGTTAAACTATACAAAAATGAAGTTACTATAAACTCTAATAGTTTCCGCTTTTAGATAAGATGATGATTTAGCATGCATGTTATCAGAGCAGGAGATGTTATGTCCAAGTCTTGTTATCTTCATTAGTGTCTATTATTATTGTTGTGCATGTTTAATACAAGTTTATCTTCGTTAGTGTCTACTCTTACGCGTTTAATAGATGTATTATCGTCGTTAGTGTCTTCTACTATTGTTGTGCACATGTAATACATGTGATGAGTGTGTAACGTGAACCCCAGAAAAAAGTGTATGCATGTAAACCACATATAATAGTGATTATTGTGACAAGTCACAAACATTCTTCTGATAACGATTAGTATAACTAAGAACTAGCTGAAGAGGTTGTATTCTTCATTCAAACTGGTCCCATAGGCTCCTACCGCCTCATCCTCAAGGAGCTTCATGGAAGATGTAAATGAGGAGCTCAGCGACCTCCTAAGTTGGTAAGGCTTTGCCAGAGACCCACTGCAAGGTGCTTACTGCAAACCAGACCAGCAATTCTCTAATCCAATTGGACCGAATACAATAGCTTCGCCATTACGGACCAAAGCTACTAATAATTTTCTGGCTCATGGCCTGCTAGCAGGGTTTTTTTTTTTTTTTTTTTTTTTTTGGGGGGGGGGGGGGGGGGGGGGAGAAGAATTGTAGCAGATCTTTTTGGGTAGCATGACAAGAAACCTTACCAGCTGTAGTCTTTCTGCTTAAGGTAATTTAGTGGCCATCCTTTTGGGTTATGAGATAATGTTGCTGCTAAAACCCCAACAAGTCATGCAAGTATTATTTACAAGTGTATGGAATTGGAGCCCACAACAGCTGTGGTGTTTTATTTTTGAAATGACCAATGAAAAAAATATTGAGATTGAGAAAGGGAGAAGGATATACTCAAATAATTTAACTCCTTTCTCCCTCTTGTATGGAGTCTTAGATTTATGAGTACCCAGGACATGCCCCAACTAGTTCTGGGCAAAAGTTCTCGAAAGGAAGGTCAGAGGTTTAATTCTTGTCAAAGGCAAGAGAGCTCCTTTCCAGCAAGTGCATAGTATGGGAGCTCCTTGGCCTGTAGGCTTGCTTGCAATGCTGGAGGCTCCTTATGCAGATTACTGTGTATATGACTAAGTTCCTGCTAGCGGGCCGTTGGGTACTTGATTTACATCCCTATACTACTTTTGGGACTGGATGTGACAGACAACATTACTGATTGGGTTCAACCTTTTTTTAGATTTATGATAAATGACTATGTGGGAATGATAAGGTTTTGGTGGAACCTATCAGAAGACAATGGGTCCCATTTCCTCTCACAAGTTATAATTTTCTCCATTATTGTTTTTCTTTTTCATTCCCTAGAAAAGGCCAAATTCCAAAAATCCTAATTTTTATTTAACTTCTATCCCAAATTAGTAGTTAACTTGTGATCTGACCGATGTAAACATTATCATTTACATTTTGAACATAACTAGTCTGATTTATATTTTTAACAACATGTGACACTATGTTGAAAAGTTAACTTTGACAATATTTCTAAAACAGAAAAAGTATTAAAATCGGACTAATTATGATGTTCAGCATATAAATACACTACGTTAAAAAGTCGATTGTGACAATTTTTTAGGAGGGAGTAACTAATTTATGACAATTCTGAAGTTAAAGAAAATTCTAACTGGGACTACTAGACACTCTAGTTGTTACCTTCTATCAAATAAAATATGAACAAACGGTAAGAGGGATCCCTTTTTTTAGACCCTCCATCTACAGTTACTTATACAGTATTAACAAAACCACTGGAACAAAAAAATTTATGCCTTCACTTACAAAGATTTAAATTAAAGATCTGAGCAGAGGAAGAAGAGTATTAAGCTATAATTCCAAGTTCTACTTAGCCAGCTTAATTGTGCTTAACAAATTATAATGATACTTATAGCTCATGGGTCAGACTCTGCTTTAAGCCGTTCACTTGTTGGGCTAAAGAGTAGGCGGACGTTTGAGCAACTGGCAAGACTGGTGTTTTATAACCTTGAAGCTACGGGTTCGAGTCGCGGAAACAGTCTCTTACACAAAGTGTAGAGTAAGTCTGTTTACATCAGATTGCAAAACGATATGGCCCCTCCCCGGACCATACGTAGATGCGAGATTATAAGGAACGCCCTTTTACTTGTTGGGCTAAAGAAAGGCACTAGATTCGTTCAAATTGTAAATCTTAAACACTAAAATGAACGCAAACTGTTATCTACGAGTCAAAAGTATAAACAACAAGTTACAATTCCTTGAAAAAAATAACATAAAAGGGTGGATCTATTTAGAGCGTTCACGGTGCACTAGGTTCCCCCGTTTGTGGAGGGTCCGAGTAGGAGCAGATCACTTCGTGATCTGATATATGCAGCCATGCTCTACACCTTGTGCAATAGTCTGTTTCCGCGATTCGAACCTGTGATCTCGAGTTCACAAAACAGTAACTTTACCAGTTGCTTTAATAAAAATGGGGAACGAAAATAAGTGGACTTAAGAATTATACCCTCTTGATGTGAGAGCCTCAATATCATGCCGTGTGATCATGTCTTGCGTCTTATATTTCTTATAAAAATGTATATATAGTATGATCCTATTATTATGACAGAGAATGCAGCAACAACATTACACGATTGCTTTAGAAGCTTCTGTCTATGACAGTGTATGAAGGTCGGATGTACACAACGATATTCATGTGTTAAAAATACACAGACATTGTTTCCGATGACCTATAATGAAAATTACGTCAAACTGTGTCGATAGCTACTACTTCACAATATAAGAAACGCAACCGATTTAGTGAGTCATTTAAGTTACAGAATGAGACATATAAAAGCTAGAGAATCCCCACCCGTCTTACATTACTCCTGCCGCACCCCATGACCACCTTCTCTACCTCCTCTACCATCTGGGAGATAATATTATGTTGAATTCAAGCATACTTTGGCACATAGCTATTTTTTTTATTTATTTTATCACTTACGAAATGCAGGACTTTGAATCACATTTGCTAGTGCAATTTAGGCGAAAATTTAAATTGTGATAGCGATGTCCTGAACGAAGACAAGTGATATGTTAATAGATAAATTATCACCACAGGCTTTAAAGGAGTTGTCGGTAGAATTTCCTGATAATCACAGCCAAGGAACGAAGATTTGTTGTCATCTAAATTATTTATACACACAAACGACAGAACAAGAAAACAAATGAAGCCAATAGTATATAGAATGATACATGATTTTATGGATTAAAATAAGTGACAAAGAGGGTGACCAAATCTCAAGATAGGAACACATGTGCTGCAGTATATACTTGGTTGTAAGGTTTTCTGGTTAGGTAGAATGTTTATATATTGTACCAGAAATGCAAGTGAGGCTCTGGGGAAGTCCGTGAATGTGACATGGAATCAAATAATTTACTAATGGCCAAGCTAAGTTCAACATAAAAAAAAAGGGGTTAGGGGGGGGGGGGGGGGTATAAACACACACGCACACACTTTGAAAAAGTTTACTGTTTTTTGATCGCTTCAAAACAGCATTAGCACAATAAACTTCATCTGTTGTGGGAACAGGTCAGAGTGTCACCTAACATAAACATCTGATCTGCTAGACCAAAAGAAGGTTAGAAGGTTAAAAAAAAAAAGATTGTTCGGTGCGCTAGGCTCGTGCGTTTGCACATAATCCAGGAAAGGACCAGATGTACGTAACCTTACCCTACATTTTTTTGTGTAAGTGATTGTTTTCGTGGCTCCAACCTGTGACCTCAAGGTCACAAAATAACAACGTTATTAAGTTGCTCCAAGGCCTACCCACTAGAAGGTACGAGGACGATATGAGATTTCTTTGCATTCAGTGGCTGAATGATTTTTTTTTTTAAACTTCAACAACAACACAAACTCAGTATATCCCAGCGACATCAAAAGCTATCGCTAGAGTCTGCGGAAGGTTAGAGTCAGGCAAACAATACCTCCATCCCAATGGATAGAGAGTTTGCTTCCAGCGAGACCTCCGACTCTATATGTATCTATTTTTTTAAAAAAAACTTCAGATTGTAAAAATTTATATGACCTGATTAAATTATTCAGTTAGCGGAATGGAAAAAATTATTAGAGATAAGTAGGTCCCAAAAAAAAAACAAAACAAAGATTAGAAGGCCCACGACGAGCCATCATTACTATTTTATCTTATTTTTTTGCCAATGACGATGCTGTCAAGACAGGGCGAAATTTTGTTGAAATATTACAAGGGTTGCTTCTGGGCTTCTGAATCTCGTGTGTCCTCTCCCTTGTAGGGTTGCTAGTAAAGCACATCCCGTGATTTACATCCTACCTGACTAAGGAACCTCTAGTACAGGTGGGGGAGAACCCACTCCCTTAACAAAGAGCGAAATTTTTGTAGAACAGTGGGTAATGGGTTGTTTTTCTACTCTTATCATATCTCATTTTTCAACTTGTTAAGACAATGTCACATGTATTAAATTTCTATGAAACACATGCCACAATCCGATATAGCAGGTCAAAAGATGTGACACAAAAGCTGTTTAGATCTCCTTTGAACAGTGACAGTCAGCTGAATAATTCAAGTCCTTCAATGACAGAACATGATTAATTTGATAGGTTGAAGTTTGGATGTCATACCTCTCACAGATTTGGATATCTAATAGACTATACACCAGAAGGGCGAAGCATACGAAGAAGGCATATAAGTAGATATAAATGGCAATTTATGAAGATTTGGAGGGAAGTTATTTCCATTTCCAATAAAGTCAATGACACATACTTCCTTGATTTTAGAATATGATGGAATAAAGCAAATAACTCAATAAATTGGCTGCACTTCTTATATTGTGAAGTAGCATTTGATCGACACAGCTTAACGCAATTTTCATTATGGGTCATCGGAAAACAACCTCTGTGTTTCTAACATATGGGTATGGTTGCGTACATCCGACCCCTCCATACCACCCCATAGGCGGAGCCTCTAAGGCAATGGAGTAATGTTGTTGTTGTAGTAAGTCTGGGAAGAGGAAAAAAAAAACTAAGATGCAGATAGGGAATGGAAGACACGCCTCTACAGGTTCTAACACCTTTACAGAGTGCAGCTTGAAATATGAACTCTACAGGTTCTAACTGTCTGGTGCTACCTCTTGGTGCTCAGATAAAGATACCTTTTGTAAATTTGCCATTTCGGCCGATATATATGAAACTTAAATTACAATAAAAAGGTTTGGATGACCCTTAATGAAGAAACCACCAACCAAACACCCCCTGAATACTCATAACAGACTGCAGAAATGGGACATACTTGTGAACTAATGCAGTCATGGGAATCCATCCTAGGGTCACATGACGATGCATTCTTTACCGGCTCACCCTTGAAAAGGGTATGGTAGAAAATGTAGAAGTGTAACTCGTGCAAGGAAAAGATGTATGGGATCAAGTGTTGGAATTGTCTGGTTTGTTTCCTCCAGTCGTGTTCTATTTGGCAGGAAAAGGGTATGAGGCTGTATTAATGGGCAGCAGGTGATTCAGAGCAACTGGAAATCAGGAAGGAAAAGCACTTGGATCAAACGATCCTTTCGTCAATTGCAGCTGTTTGGTGTTACTCTGATGTTTTGCTTTGCTTCTAAAGATGTTGATTCTAACAGTGTAAAAGTTTCAAGTATTATTACTAAAAATATGATCTAAATTACCAAGAAAAGTAAGGCAAACAGAAAACTGGGGTATTTGTGCAAGGACAAGAGCTTGTACAATGCACAACAGGATGGTGTACTTTAGAGACGCGGGAAATACAAGCAGGTCACTCAAAATCATTCTCCAGCTCTTAATGGAGTAAACCAATAAGGCTCTGAAATGCAGAGTTAGTGATCATAAAAGGAAATGCAAGAAAGAAGCAATCTGCTGAACCTGATAAACTCAAGATGCACATAATCGTATGAAGGCTCTATCACTAATAGCTTCTGACTGAAAATAAAAATCAGGACATGAACTTCACATTTTTCTATGCTGCTTCTGCAATACTGCAGTCCTTCTCTATAAGAAGTGAACGAAAATCAACAGCTCTTTCGGACAATCCAACTTCGACAAACGCCTTCAGAATCTTATTGCAGATACCAGAATCAAAATCTGTGGTTGCTGATTGCTTCCATTGATCTAATATCTCTCTTACCTCTTTCAAGTGGCCAAGCATCAGATAGGACGAAATAATGCATGCGTAGTTTCTGCCTATCATTTTTTGTTTAGTCAATTTCAAAGATTTCCATATCTGATCAATTTTATCTTTGTTTCCTAAGCCTCCATACAAAATAATAAGGAAGTCATAAGTTATCCATTCTCTTTGTTTAATACCCTTGTCATTTTCGACCAGAGAGCTAGAATCTGATTGAATAAGGTTACCTGAGGTTAAATATACTCTCACAAGGTTTGTGTATCTTAACCAATTGTCATCCAGAGGAGCCTGAAGATCCATTTCATCAATAATCTGTCTCACCCCATCGATGTTGAGAGCAGCAGCACACGAACTAATCCACAGGTTGTAAGTGAATATATCTGGTGCAACCTTGTGACGTTTCAATTCCTCAATGATGAAAGAAACCTTCTCCAGTTGTCCGATTGACATGTACAAGGTCATTAACTCATTGTAAGTAACAGCACTTAAACATAGGCTCTCTTCTTTGACTCTTTCAAACACACTCTCAGCCTTCTCTACCATTTTTGATGCAGCATATGAATGGAGAAGAGCAGTGTAAGTTTCAGAAGTTTTTGCAGAGGGAGGTAGAGCTTCGAAATAACGTTCAGCAGCTTCAATTCCGAAGACCTTGCTCATTAAGTCAACCCTGACTGCATAATCAGAATCGGATAACTCAAAGTCCTCACGAGCCACCATCCACTCTGATATCTGCAAGATTATTCAAACTGTATCAGAAAGCAGAATAAATAAACTAATGCTGACAACATAACTATCAATATACAAGAATGAATTTTGACTACCATCTAACCTCTTATGCTAAATCTCCAGGTTCAGTTATAATCAATCAAAGAGCGAATCTGGATTGTGGCCAACAGGCAACATGTCACACTGATTACAGAAATGTGTATAATGTGTAAAAAAATTGTAAGAAACATGATTTCTTTGATCATAATGTCCCTACTCATCGATAGATGTGTATAAAATGAGTATATAAATTCGTAATGCAATATATGATTTTTAAAGTAACTTGTATTCATCATGATTATGCAACTTAAGTAAAATAAATATTAAAAAAGATCATGAAGATTGCAACTTAAGTAAAATAAATATGAAAAAAGACAAAAAGAAGTTAGAGAATGAATAACACCACTTCCACTTGTAAATACAAATCAAGTTTTAACTTGATCACCAAATTCGCAAAAGATAATTGTATACCAGTTTGTCGAGGTTGTGGCTTTCACTCTAGTATTTTTAAACCATTGGATCTGCCACTGGAATTAATATGTTTGTAACGTGTCATGTTGTGCAATCATATCCCACATTCATGTCAAGAATGGCAGAGAGGGAGAATATGCCATCAACCCCTCGTTTCCGTCGTCTTAACAACCTAAACAGAATCACTGGACCCGTTCGTACAAGTCCTAAAGACTGGAGGTAAATAAGGAGACTCAAATTGACAAGTATATTGTAAATAATCAAGAAAAGAGGTCAGTGGAAGGAAGACAACAACCCACCATGTACACATATTAATGTCTAAAGTACACACTGGATTAGAGCAAGCAGCAAGCAAAAGAAAGAATAGAGCAAGCAATGTGAGACAAAATAGATGCCTCCCAAGTGGAGATATAGCCAATTGCAGATTCCTAAATTAGGCATAATCATAGAGTTTTCCTTAAAAATACACTTGCTTCTTTTCTCGCCCTATGCTGCAGTAGTAGAACAAACCATATTTCTTTCACGGAAAAATAGAAAAGCAAATTGGAGAAGGAAATAGAGTTCTTTTGGTCCCTGTTTTTCCACCTCTGGAACTGGAAGGTAACAACAGCCCTTCAAGACAACTATAAGCCAATTTCACAAATCAATGTGCCAAGGGGAACTCATTACATAAGCAGGAAGAAGGGTCTCTAAACCATACAAGTTTCAAGGGAAAATCCTGTCCGTCTATGTCCAATTTCAGTAAAGGTATACCCTTCAGATGCTGCATATAAGTTCAAAGCAAATAGGCACATTGTAGAAAACGTTTGAGGCCAGGATTGCTTTCACATTTTCAGAATCCAATGATTCGAACTTTATTAAACAGATAGGCGCACAAGGGCGGTGATATTACTTCAATAAGGGTTCATAAAGGTGGAGAATTATATCCTTGGAATTTTCAGCTGATTCAAGCATTAGCATCCAACATTCAGAATCATTTGCAAGGGAAGTGAGTTGATTTGTGTAAGAAGTCAAGGAGCGATGCATTAGAAGTACAGAACAGGTAGCAGAAATTAAGAAAATCTGCTACTTTTCTTTATTGGAAAAAGAAAATGTCTTTCTGGTCAGCTTACAAAGGTAATCACAAAGCGGCTAACTAACGTATAGGATGATCACATTTTGACTAAAAAAGTTTTTATCAAGCAGACTTACCATTCACTGCACAAAAAAACAAATTATTCCATCTAATTTTTCTGTGGAGAGCCAAATAAACTCCCTGCTCTCAGTTATCTCCAAACTTCAGTCTTTACAAGTAATATATTTAACTGATCAGGTTTCGGAATTATTTACTTTATCCAATCCTGACAACTCCTCATCCATTCTACAACACAGCAATGCTGGATCCTGCCACCGGTAAAACGTGGTAAAACGTGTTGGGGAAAAAATTAGAGGAACTCGCTCACTACTACACAGGAGGGAAAAACTCCCTTTCCTATCAAAAATGACCTGCGCATAACTTCAAACACTATGCCGACAACTTCACAGAAGCAAACACAAGAATCCCATTCACGGCATAAATTTCTAATCATAAAAGTTAATTTCTTTAAGAGAACAGCAAAAAATGACCTGCGCATAACTCCAAACACTATGCCGACAACTTCACAGAAGCAAACACAAGAATCCCATTCACGGCATAAATTTCTAATCATAAAAGTTAATTTCTTTAAGAGAATAGCACAAAGAAGATCTTTATAAGAACTGAGCACAACAAAGAGCATTTATAAAATAATATATTCTAAAGAAGAGACCTCGAGGGCATGCTTATATCGTTGGGACTTTCGGAGTTCCTTAGATATTAGCCGGAGTTCGGAGATGCTAACATCATGGCCCTCGCTAACCCATCTTTGGATCACATTGGTAGCACTTCTTTTAGGGAGTCTGAGCCTCAAAAGCCTACTCTTTAAATCATCATCATCACTTCTTCCATTCCCAGATTCCTTTTCATCGTCTAAGTAAACGACTTCATTTCTCGAAGAAAAAGACCGCAGCAAACTCCTCTTCTCTCTAATTGCATGTCTACCAAGGCTCACAAAATTGAAAGGGTTACATTTGGGGGATGTCAAATGCGAAAGAAGAAAAAAGAAATGAGGGGTATAGAGAAATGATGATCTGAACCAAGATACCTGGAGATATAGAGGCGGATTGAGCGCGCAGCCATGGTAGCTCCCCAAGAATCTAAGACAGTGACCAAGTCCCACACTTTGACGAGAGCCCAAGGTGTGCAATTGGATTGGGGCTGTAGAATCTATTTTTTCTTTAAAGATATGTGTGTTGGTTGGCTTTATAACAATTATTTTTGTATATTTATAAGTATTAAAAATTAAGAAAGTTGAGAATACTGACTCAATGATCAGGGCCAAGAAACATTAGTGCGTGTCCAAGTCTTTCTAAGCCGTTAGATTAATTTGCTCAGAATAGCGTACTGCTCACTTCGCGATTAACCTCCTCGTATTCTTCCCAAGCAAGCATCTGTCATGAAAAAATATGACCTTTTCCCCGCTCCCAAATCGCCACTTTTTGCCCACAGTTAAGAATTCTTTTGCCTTCAGTAAACACTTTAAAGAAAATAAGGCAGAAGCGCAGGAAAGCTCCAATGGAGATGTATCTTTAAAATAACGGCTCATGCAGTAACGAGTCTAAGTTAAGTAAGATACTCCAAACTCGTTTTGACAATAGGGAATGTGGAATGCTCGTAAATCCCTCACATCCAAATCACCATCTGTTGAAATTTACAAACTAGAATCAAAACTTGATGATGAAGACAAGCAAATCAGAGATGAAGAATAAAGAGTAACAAGAATTGAAACAGAGGGAGAGAATCAGGAGAACAGAGTGAAAGAAACTTTCTTATATCTTCAACTGTGTAAAACTCCTGCTATGTAAATTGAGCTGACCATCTACTTATACATCACTAACCACCTCTACTGCATAAATAAGCTATTACATGAAGCTAATTAACACGAGAGCTAAAAATCTTGATGTAACCGCTTATTTTCTTCTCCAAGCTTTCAACTGCACCTGAGTTGCTCCAATTTTGTTGGACTTAACCACCATTGACTCAACTGCTCTTAACTGTCACAGCCTTTTGACTACTTCTCTCACAACTCTGATGAGCTGTGTCTTGTGTTTCTGTTGCCTTGGTGCTTGCACCTCGACTAGAATTCCAGCTCGTTTCAACACCCCTCTCAAACCATGTTTGCCATATATATTGCTCAGTCCAAAGGAATCCAACAACTTGAATAATTGAGGTGCACCTAATGCCTTTGTCAACACATCAGCTAGCTGAAGATTAGTCTTAATAGGCATTGGTTTGATGATGCCCGATTGATATTTCTCTCTTACTAAACGACAATCTTTCTGTGTATTTTGTTCTCTCATAAAACACTGAAATTTTCAACGACGTATATTGCACTCTTATTGTCACAGAATATAAAGATAAATTCTTATAGTTATATTTTAACTCATCAAGTAAATAGAGCAGCCATTGAACTTCATAGGTCACTGTTGCCAGTGCCCTGAAGTCTGCTTCTAAAGATGATCTGAAAAGAGTGATCTGTTTCTTAGCCTTTTCTACGAAATCAGGGCTGATCCAAGAAAACCTTTGTTACTTTTTCCCAAGTAATAGTAATATTATAATGATTATTTTAGAGTAAAAAAAGGAAAAGAGATAGAGAAACGAAAAAGGGAAACCTCTGCAACAGTGTGAGAAAAAAAATTTCAATAATTTCCACTCCTCCGATGGATCCTACAACAAAGTAACCAACAGGAGTACTTAATTTGAGCAACAAACAAAACGGTCACTCTTGTGGTCTTGGTAGTTTTCGCTTCCCCTTCTTTAAACTCTCTCTATTGAAAAACTCCCACCTCCACCATCAACATTCCACTAAACTGAGCAAATTCCTCGGCGGTGACTTCTTTTTACAGTTACCATGGAGAGCTCCCTCCTCTCTTCCTCACCCCTAGTCACCACCACCACCGCCTCCTCCTCCTCCCAGACCTCCCTCCGCCACCGTGTTGTACGATCATCCGTTTTACCCATCACCACTTCTCTCCGGCCGATTTTTACTCTTAAATCACACTCCTTTTCCCCATTACCTCATCCCAAATTTTCAAAATCCAACCTTCTTTCTCCCCTTTTGTCCTCTATACCTATCTTCAAAAACCCACCAAGATTTACTCTCCGTGCCTCTTCCTCTCCTGCTGAATCGGAACCTCCTCCCCCACAAGGCGCAAAGGTCGTACCTCTTATAATTTCAGTATCTATTGGATTAATTGTTCGATTTTTAGTCCCAAAACCACCTGAAGTGACTCCACAAGCATGGCAACTTCTTTCTATTTTTCTCTCTACAATTGCTGGCCTTGTGCTCAGTCCATTGCCTGTAGGCGCCTGGGCATTTATTGGGTTGACTACCTCGATTCTCACCAGAACTCTTCCCTTTACGACGGCGTTTAGTGCGTTTACTAATGAAGTGATCTGGTTGATTGTCATTTCTTTCTTTTTCGCTCGTGGGTTTGTGAAGACAGGGTTGGGGGATCGGATTGCGACTTATTTTGTTAAGTGGTTGGGGAAAAGTACTCTGGGATTGTCTTATGGATTGACTTTGAGTGAGGCATTGATTGCTCCTGCAATGCCTAGCACTACTGCCAGAGCTGGTGGGGTTTTCTTGCCCATCATTAAGTCCTTGTCTCTTTCTGCTGGGAGTGAGCCTGGTCAACCCTCAAGGAAGAAATTAGGATCTTATTTGGTTCAATCACAATTTCAGGTTTTACTTTAGAACTTTGTAGTTTTGGGAAATACGTTCTTTAATGAAGTTATGATCTTTTTGGCTATGGATTCTTCATTCTAGAGGTTAACTGACATAACTGGTTACTTGCTTGGAGCTTTATAATATGTTATGTGTAAGGAATAACACCTAGTTATTATATTTCGCTCCATGTGTAAAACCTGGAGTCTTAGCTTTTGGAATTCTGAATACTGGGCTGAACTTTTACATTTCCATAGCCTCTTATGATCCCATGATAGGAAGAATATTGTCAGGGGCAGCATTTTCGTTATCTTGTAAAGTTGCAGATATGGTATTTAAGTTTTGGCCATGACTTTGCCTTATAATAAGGGTTGATTTGCAGTTTGTTAGGAGTGGCTATTTAATCAAGTAATGCCAAAAAGTAATTTAAAGTTTGGATTATGAATGTTGCTGAGTGTGTTTACAGCATCAGTAATTGGGATTGGAGAGAGCGTGAATTTATCCTTTTTTTTTTTTTGTAACTGAATATGTCCTATATTGATATGTATAGAAATGTACTTTATTTGTTATTCCTTTGAATTTATCAAGTTTTTCTTCTTTTATGTCTCACTCTCACCTTGTTGTGATATGTAACAGTCTGCTGGTAACTCTAGTGCTCTTTTCCTAACTGCTGCAGCTCAAAACTTACTTTGCCTGAAGCTGGCTGAGGAACTCGGGGTGATTATCACGAACCCATGGGTTTCTTGGTTCAAAGCTGCTAGTTTACCAGCTCTTATTTCTCTTATCGCTACTCCTTATATCTTGTACAAACTTTATCCTCCTGACACCAAGGATACACCTGAGGCGCCTGCAATGGCCGCTAAGAAGCTTGATCTTATGGGTCCTGTCACAAAGAATGAATGGGTGATGGTTGGCACAATGCTTCTTGCAGTATCTTTATGGGTTTGTGGGTAGGTAGCAGCACGCCTACTTTGATGCTTTTTTTTTTATCATACTATATCTTATCAATTATGGATGAAATTTTCTGGCCACATGTGACATGTCTATAGCTTTTACAAGTAAATATGGATTTCGTGAAAATAGAAAACAAAAGGAAAATAATAAATGCTGATATAGATGGTATTCTGGCGTGATGTCTGGGATATTCATGATTCGTAAAAGATTTTCTTTGTGGTCTATAATCCCATAAGCTTTATCACCTCTTTCTTCTTTCTTTGATCTGTCAGTCCTTTTCTTCACATTCTAATGCATACACATGTATTCAGGGACGCTCTTGGCATTCCAAGTGTCGTTGCTGCCATGCTTGGTTTATCCATTTTGCTGTTATTGGGAGTACTTGATTGGGATGACTGCTTAAGTGAAAAGTCAGCATGGGATACTTTGGCCTGGTTTGCTGTTCTAGTTGGTATGGCTGGTCAACTGACAAACCTCGGCATTGTGAACTGGATGTCCAGCTGTGTAGCCAAATCCCTTCAATCTCTATCATTGAGCTGGCCTGCTGCATTTGGTGTTCTTCAAGTTTCTTACTTCCTTATTCACTACTTATTTGCTAGTCAGACAGGCCATGTCGGAGCTTTATATTCTGCTTTTCTCGCGATGCATTTAGCTTCTGGGGTACCCAGTATATTGGCAGCACTAGCTTTGGCATATAATACTAATTTATTTGGTGCTTTGACACATTACAGCAGTGGGCAAGCTGCAGTGTACTTCGGAGGTGAGTCTATTCTATGCTTTCTTCAGTTATTCTCCCACCTTACAACTAAGAAAAATTTAATGATACTATGCTATTTAGTAATATACTCCGTCTTGGTTACATATATCAAATGCCGCTAACTTAATAGGGAACAACCATTAGATCTTTTTGTGTTTGTGATAAGCTGCAGAGAGAAAATTATCATCTTATTTTCTAGGAATTTGAATGATGTTTATCTGGCATAATCTCACTGTTACTAGCTTAATAATGAACTCCTGTACACGCAGGTTGCAAAGCATGTCTTCGTCCACGTGCTTCTTAACATATATGTGATTTAGTTGATTATTTTCCCGTAAATGAGTAAGCTTTTTATATATGAACATGAAAGTATACAGAAAGTAACAATGCGCTCAGATTTAAACAGCTCAACTGCCAAAAGTAGCAACAGGCCTTGCTACTCTGTGCTTTTACAATCATCTGCCTGCTCTCATTCAGCCATTAGACCTCTCTTTGCATCTAGGTCCTCACAATCATTTATGGCCTTACCTTCTTCCATTGTTCTCTTTTTTCTTGATGGTTTCTTCTTCATTCCTTAATATCTATAAAATCTTGGCCTTTTGTGGCAACCGTTAATCCTCTGCACAAAGACTTTGCAGAACAATAGGAGTTAGATGGAAGGTAGAGAAGAAGCTAGAGAGATAGAGAGCGCTGGATTCAAATTAAGAATGTTTAGTGAGGGAATACAATGTCCTTCCTGAAGAAGAGGTACCAAGGATGGTCATTGGTCAATGCAATGCACAATTGCATTCTATGCTATTTGCATAACCTTGACTTATACTCTGTTTGGAATTTTTCTTGTTCTGTTCTTTTTCTTTCATTCTTATTTTATTTTACTTTATTTTTGTTTTCCATCAGGGAGACTCGAACTCAAGTTTTCTGCTGTTCTGTTCTTCTTTTTCTTTGAATTATCAAGTTTTCAGCAAAATGTGCCAAAACTGGTACTGACCTAAGAAAGTTAGGATGACATATTCACAAATAGTGCAAATTTATTTATCTTTGTGTGAATTGCTCTTAATGTTTTACTGAATGGGGTTATCACAGACATAAGTAGTAATACAGATTATCATAGATTATTTATACTGTTTTATTTTTCAAAGAAGGGAGAGAAATAATTATTACATAACTATTTGTTGCAATTATTTAAGCATCAGTTATCAATTCAAGACTTCATAAGGATTGTGATCATTTCCTAGGAAGCTTTAGGAAAGAAGAAGCTGTATATGAAGTTTTTTAGATTTGTGCATGGCATGTTCTGTCTTCTGCGGAAGAATTATTGACAGTCTCTTTATTATATTGCAACAGCTGGTTATGTTGATCTTCCGGATGTCTTCAAGTATGGATTCATAATGGCCGTTATCAACGCATTGATCTGGGGTATCACTGGTACTTTTTGGTGGAAATTTTTAGGCCTGTACTAACACAAATCTGCCAGGGACTGGGATCCCCTAACCCCCTTTTTCCTCACCCCCTGACTGCCACGTGTCAGGCGGTCCTTTGTTACCGTCCATGTGGGGCGGTCAGGGGATCCTATCCCATCTGCCAATGGGAAAGAAATTTTGTCTTTTTCTCTTTATTCGATGGAGGCACCCCCAAGGTAGCAAGAAAATCAGCTAAAGTACATTACATAGTCCAGGGATTGGCGACTTAACCATTCAGTGACTTTGGCAGTGGAGGTTCCCAAAATGGATACTATCGGGTCGGATGAATTCAACAATAGACGTCTGTTGTCATTCCAGCCTTCCGTCTCCTTTCAGGGCCTATCCAAAAGAAAAGAGAATCCAATACTTTTTGGTCATTAATATCCGAACGGGTTGTTCGCTGTTCAAGAATTCTTGTTTAAGAAAATGCTAGCAGTTCTATGTTTCTAATGAGGATGACTAAATCTTGAATTTGCATTTTTGTTTGAAATCATGTCATTTTTGTACCGTGCTGTTGCACAGATTACAGAAATTTACTGGTGAAGTATACAACAACAAACATTACCCATTCTCTTAGAGGCTCTCGCCTATGGCGAGGTATGGGAGTTGGATGTAAACAACCATACCTATATATTAGAAGCACATAGAGGTTGTTTCAGATGACCCATAATAATGGGTCAAGCTATTTCGACCTGCTGCTTCACGATATACATTTTCCTTAATGGTCAATTTTGGAACACAGAAGGTCAGTAACAGTGTGTTTTTATTAGAAGGTTTCATCAGGATTACTCTTACATGGTTACTCTACCACCCCCTCAAATTTTTTGAAAAGGAGATACTTATGAATTTTCAAGTGTAATCTTGTATCCACAGTTCTTGATTTAACCATAGCTAAAAATAATAGACCGACTTTAAAAAGAAGATTCGGATTCCTGACTTTAACAGCAACAACAACACTCATATCCTAATGACATCAAAAGTTATCGCTAAGGTCTGGAGATGATAAGAGATGGACAAACAATACCTCCATCCCGAGGAAAAAAGAGATTGTTTTCAGTGAGACTACCGGTTTTATATGTACATGTATAGACAGTACAATAATAGAAATATGTACTAGTGAATGAATTTTATTAAATATAAATCAAAATCTCACGATATTAAAATAGGAATATGTAATAGTAAATGAATTTTATTAAATATAAATCAAAACCTTACGATATTAAAACATAGTTATCGCTCGTTATCCTAAATTATAGTGGTATCTCAAAATACAATTTTTTTGGAAGGTCATGATCCTATAGTTAACTAAAAAGAGTGGAGTTTGCCATAGGCTTAACACCTGATGTATATACAAGATAAATACAGATAAGAGACCAGAAAAACTTGTTATCGTTTCAATAAATATCAACTATCATGTTTAATTTAATTTTATATCAAATAACAACAACAACAACATTATTTTCATTGCTTTAGAGGCTTCCGTCCATGGCGGGGTATGAGGGGTCGGATGTACGCAACCATACTCATATATTAGAAACACATGGAGTTTGTTTCCCGATGATTCATACTGAAAATTGCGTGTCGATCAACTGCTACTTCACAATATAAGAAGCGCATCCAATTTAGTGAGTCATTTTGATTTATTCCATCATATTCCAAAGTCAAGAAATAGTGGCTCCTTAACTCTATTAGAAAGGGAAAGATTTATATCAAATAAAGATATAGTATAAAGTAAAAGTCATACTCTCTGTCCTACAAATGTTACCACTTTTCAACATAGTGTAAATTAACTAAGTTGAAAAGTCAACTTTGATGATATTTGTGGAACTAAAAGAGTATAATTTTCACATACATTTTTGGTTCGAATATGTTCATGAGTTAATGAATCAAAGATAAACATGCTATTAAATAGTTGAGTCGAGTAAAAAAAATAGTTGGCGTCAAAAAAAAAATGTTCAGTCAAGCGAAATTCGATTTTGAAATTATAAAATTAAATTAGTCAAACAAAAAATTTAAATTAAAATCGATTACAGAAAAAAAACGACTACAATACAATTGAAGACACCAACAACAATGACTTAGAGGCTCTCGTCTATGGCGAGGTATGAGAGGTTGGATGTACGTAACCATACTCATATATTAGAAACATGCGGAGGTTGTTTCACGATGACACATAATGAAAATTGCGTCAAACTTTATCGATCAACTGTTATTTCACAATATAATAAGTAAATCAAATTTAGTAAGTTATGTTTCTTTATTTCATCATATTTCAAAATGAAAGAAAATGTTTGTTTCACTCTATTGACCTACAAGTGCATAGTGTGGAGCTTCTTTGGCCTGTAGGCTTGTCTGCATTGCTGGGGCTCCTTATACAGTCTACTGTGTAAATGACCAAGCTCCTGTTAGCGGGCCGTTGGATACCTGATTTACATCCGTACACTACTTTTAGAACTGGGTGTGACATATACCTTTTTCAACCTTTACAATACAATTGAAGACAAACTTTTGAATAAAAGCCTAACAAAAGTCAGATCCGGCGGCTGTAAATTGAGGAATAAATATCAATTCGAACTCTCATAATCAGTCAACCGTTTCAGCTCTCTGATTCCTGTGCCATTCTCACGTGATCCAATATCTACTCATCTACACATGGCTCTGAGCACCACCGCCGGCGCCGCCGTCAGTCCTCCTTTACCCAACCCCATTCTCCATTCTTCATCCAAATCCACCACCTTCTCCTCCTTTCCTTTCACACCTTCTCCAATCGCAAACACCAAATCGAAGAAACAGCGGCCAATTTCTGCCGTTAAGTCATCGTCAAACCCGGCCTCCTCCGCCGCCGCTAAGCAACCGGAGAAAAGATGGAGTATTGATAGCTGGAAATCTAAGCAGGCGTCTCAGCAACCTGAATACTCTAATAAAGATGCCCTTGATTCGGTGCTCAAGACGCTTGAGTCATTTCCTCCGATTGTTTTTGCTGGGGAGGCTAGGAATCTTGAGGAAAAGTTAGGGCAGGCTGCTCTCGGGAACGCTTTTTTGCTGCAGGGTGGTGATTGTGCCGAAAGCTTTAAAGAATTTAATGCCAACAACATTAGAGATACTTTCAGAGTCATTTTGCAGATGGGGGTTGTGCTTATGTTTGGGGGCCAAATGCCTGTTATCAAGGTTACTATTGAATCCTCTATTCATTTCATTCTTTTTGTTTTTTTTTTTTTGGCTTTTCTGTTTATTTCTTGTTTTATTTAATTTGTCTCCAAGTTCATTATTTTCTTTCACTTTTGTTGCCTAATTTCATTATATTTGATTGAAATTTGGGTACTATAATGTCCTTCAGCCGTTGGGACTTGAAACGATTCAGACAAGGCGAAGGGTGTTTGTGTGTGTCGTTAGCTTTGTTAGAGGCTTTTGTGGTAAAATCTGCTTTATGCAATTTGGTTGTCACGTATATTGATGTATTCTCTTTTGTAATGATTTATTCTTGCTATTCTTGTGCCTTTCTCCTCCGAGTATTGTCGTTCTGAGTTTGATTTATTTCCGATGGGCATCTAGCTTTCTACCTATGTTTTATTACTATACGTCAGTTCTGAAGTTTCTTTTTTATCATCTGACGGCAAATGAGTAACACTGTAAAATTGAAAATGCAAATACTTGATGGCAAAATTAACAAGACTTATTGAGGTGGTTAGTTCTCGGCTTTATTCAAGTAATTTGATGAAACCTGTAAATTTTCATTGAGAATATGTTAGGGGATTAATTGCTTATATCAGTACAGGAATCATGACTACATTGTTGTGGGCAGCCTAAATTTGGGACTTATTGGATATTAGAGTGGACTCTTTCTTAAGGAATAACGGTGTGAGACTGTACAGCCAAAGTTTGTAATTGACTTTTATAGCAAAATCTTGTAATATTGCCCTTTATGTAGTGATTATGGGGTTGACATTTAATGCTTGATTGTACTTTTATCTTTCCTTTAGGTGGGAAGAATGGCAGGTCAATTTGCGAAGCCAAGGTCGGACCCGTTTGAAGAAAAGAATGGTGTGAAGCTTCCCAGCTACAGAGGGGACAATATAAATGGAGATTCTTTTGATGAAAAATCAAGAATTCCTGATCCTGATAGAATGATCAGGGCCTACACACAATCTGTGGCTACGCTGAACTTACTTAGGGCATTTGCTACAGGAGGATATGCTGCCATGCAGAGGGTTAGTCAATGGAATCTTGATTTTACTGAACACAATGAGCAGGGAGACAGGTATTACATCCGCGCATTTCTATGTTTAGATTCTTAATTAGAAAGATTGGGTGACTCTTATGTATGAGAAGACGAGGGAATCAAGGTTAAGATAGTATACACATGTGCAAAAGTGTCCTGCAGATGCACCTGTTAGGCTGTGCGAAACAATGAATGAGGTGCATGTTAAACGTGGGGAGGAAAACAAAAGAAGACATGGAGAGAGACAATAAGAATATGACTTATATGACAATTGGAGAGCATATAGTCAGCGATAAAGTACAGTGGAGATAGTTGATTCATGTAGCCAATGTCATGTAACGGGTATAAGATTGAAGATAGAATTTAGGTACTTAGGCTTAAATCAAGGTTGAGATGATATGATAGTTTTGAAAGATGCGTGTTCTAAAGACTCGTATTATGCATTAGATATTAGAAGGCACACAAGGATGGTAGGATTTATGCTAAGACTCAAAAAACATAATAAAGCACAAGAGAAATGATGATTTATATATCCGACCTTACATAGTGGGAAAATGCTGGATTTTTGTTATTGTTATTTTTGTTGTTGTAATCGTGTTAAATTGATCTCATTATTTTTACATGCTTGAAGGTATCGTGAATTGGCTCACCGAGTTGATGAGGCCCTTGGCTTCATGTCTGCTGCTGGTCTCACTACTAAACATCCTATCATGTCTACAACCGACTTCTGGACATCCCATGAGTGTCTACTTTTGCCTTATGAGCAAGCACTCACGAGGGAGGACTCAACCTCTGGCCTATATTATGACTGCTCTGCCCACATGCTTTGGGTGGGGGAGCGCACTAGGCAACTAGACGGTGCTCATGTTGAGTTTTTAAGAGGAGTTTCTAACCCTCTTGGCATCAAGGTAATATACTGCCTCGTATTTTATTTCATTTGGACTTTTAGATCTGCTTGTTGAAAGTTTACATGTGATACGCATCATCCAGGGTGTAGTTGTTTTAATTATATAACCCAATATGACAGACTTTCTTAATTAATTGTCGTAAAAAAATCTTGGATGAATGAGAGAACGAGATGCTCTTTTTGTGAGGTCACACAATTCAATTTCATCAGCAGAAGCTATATGAAAGTATCTTCTAAGCAATTATTGGCATCCCTATGTTTTGTATCTTTCAACTTGTAGGTGCATGGGCATGTTTTCATATGTATATGTGTCATGTGTGTAATGGTTTGTAGAGTTGTTTGTTAAAGCGAAGTCTGCAGTGTCTAAAAATTTTCCATTGCCAAATGGTCTCAGTAGAGCTGAGATATAAATTGCACTTAGCTTAATAAGTGATGGTGTCTTTCACAGGTGAGTGATAAAATGGACCCAAGTGAGCTGGTTAAGCTCATTGACATTCTGAATCCTCAGAACAAACCTGGGAGAATAACTGTGATCACTAGAATGGGAGCAGAAAACATGAGGGTTAAGCTTCCGCATCTGATTAGGGCAGTCCGAGGAGCAGGTCAGATTGTCACTTGGGTCAGTGATCCCATGCATGGAAACACAATTAAGGCACCTGGTGGTCTGAAAACCCGTTCATTTGATGCTATAAGGGTATGATTGTTTTTTCAAGCAATGCATCTGTTTAATTATACTCTTGCATCTTTAATTTGTCTCTGATGCAGAGATTTTCCTGTCCAAGGGATTCATTCCATTTCACTTTTAACTGACAATAAATTATTCTCTAAAAAAAGGCAATAAATTAAGGTTTTGTAGTAATTATGAGTATCCAGCATGTGTTCCATACCACGACTTCCTGTAGCAAGTTTTGCATGATATTCTTTGAATGGAAGGTTGATCGGATATTGGTATAGCAGCTTCTTAGAAATTCTTGCCTTGTGGTCCCAGGCTTGTGATTGATTGCTCATGATGAAAAATCGTATCCTGAAAAAAGTGTTGTGGTTTTTGGGATATAATATAATTGACTGCTGGTAGTAATGCGAACTCATTGAAAGAGAATCTCAAACCTTATGAAAATATGATGGCTGATGGTTTTTATATATAAGGAAAAAAAATGTGACCTCAAGTGGGATACTCTGAAAAGATTGGCAATGCAAAGTATGTAGTAATCATGTGTTTTGATTTGCAGGCTGAACTGAGAGCATTCTTTGACGTGCATGATCAAGAGGGAAGTTATCCTGGAGGAGTGCATCTAGAAATGACTGGTCAGAATGTGACGGAATGTGTTGGAGGCTCTCGTACAATAACTTACGATGATTTGAGCTCGAGATATCACACACATTGTGACCCTAGGCTTAATGCTTCTCAGTCACTTGAGCTAGCTTTTATCATAGCAGAGAGGCTACGTAAAAGAAGGCTTGGACCACAAGACAATTTCTCCTTTCTCATGCATTAGAAAGCTTTAAATGGCTTGTCATCTACTTATGCTTGTTCCAAGCTCATTTTCGTTTACTTAGTTAACAGGAAGTCTTACACATTTCCATCCTAGTGCTGAAGAATGCCAGAAATAGATTATCCATGACAATAAATTCCAAATGGGAACCTGACTGCATTCAGGTTTAAACTTTAGAAGATAAAGAATTGAAGACGTTACATGCTGTCATCATAGAGTTGAAGTCGCCGTTGCGCCGTTGCTGGTGAAATTCAGTGCTGTGCTGTGCTGCTGTGTGTACTTTGTTGGTATGATCTCTCATCAATGAGTAATCCTGTCATCATAAAAATGGTAGCAGGTCAAATGTGGGATGTTGTTACTTGTGTTGTAACATTAAGATTCTTCTTCAGCTTGAATATGACTTGGTAAAATTTATGGTTATATCTTGGAGCTCTTTTGCGTGAATAGATGTTTGTACCCATTGCTTTTATGAAGTGTTCATGTTATCCAAGAGATCGTGATGGGTCATCGGAAAACAAACTCTGTTTGTGTTTCTAGCACATGGTTGCGTACATCCAATCCCACATACCCGTCGTAGGCGGGAGCCTTGAGGCAATGGGGTAATGTTGTTGTTGTGTGTTATCCAAAAGATATCATGGAATAAGAAATGCTTTTAGAAATAAAAAGAAAAATAGTCTGTATTGGTAATGTATATCTCTCTTTCAGAAGAGTCTATCTATACACAGGCTCAAGTGAATAAGCCAGTGGTCTACGTGGCAGAATGGTAATGGACCAAGTACATTCTACTGTTTGTTCGACATTTAGACCATTGGCAACATTAGGAACGATATATGCAGTTGTACTAGAAGATAAAATAAGGAGTGAAATAGAATAGAAGAAGCTACTGCTTCATAAGACTTTCTAAACACTTAATATGTATTGCATTCAATGATTTGAACGTGGACCGTTACCAAGTCTTGGGGTACCTACTCATAAGCCTCTCACATAAAAGGCCGCTGAATGACCTGATGTAAATTCTGTATGTAACTTTTGAAGCTAGAACAGTGAAAACATTTGAGGTCATGATATGACATTTTACATATTTGATTCGGTATTTGATTGCTGCAGTTAGATTACAAACTAAAACAATATTTTTAAGAAAACAAATAATATTTTTTCCTTCTTTAAAGCGTCGTTCAATATTTTAACATATGAAATTGGAATTGTCAATAGATTAATTATTACTCAAAAAATAATATTAAACTAATATTCTATCATTATTAGCGTAAAGCAGAAAAAGGGAATACTAAACGATTTTCTTTAGTATCTAGTGTGACAAATAAGCACTAACATAACAATTTCTCTAAACGGATCAGCTTATGTAGTCCATGACATATATAGGATTAGACATGCATGCGAGGTCCACATGTGCCTTAGTTCTATAGGTCTCACATCAACAACAACAACATTATTTCATTGCTTTGGAACCTCCCATCTATAGCATGGTATGAAGAATTCAGATGTACACAATCATACACATGTGTTAGAAACACTGAGAGGATGTTCCCGATGACCCATAATAAAAATTGCGTCAAGTTGTATCGATCAACTGCTATTTCACACTATAAGAAGCGTATTCAATTTAATGAATCATTTTTGCTTTATTCCATCATATTCAAAAGTCAAGAAAGAGTATGTCATTAACTCTATTGATTCCATCATATTCAAAAGTTCTATGTGTCACATGTGTACCTTAATTCCATTTCATAGTCTTCTTTCTCTTTTTCAAAACAGTTTTAAAATTTTATCTGTTTTGTATAATTAACTTATTAAATTATGTTTAATTTTTAACTTATCTTTATTAACAACTAATAAAAACAATTCACAAATAAGGTATCAAAAGACAAAAATTAAAATTTGAGAATCCATTAAATTACATCTTCTGAATAATTTATATTTCTCAAACATAACTACATAAATTATATTTCTAGAACATAACCGACAAAGTGGTATGTCATAAACAGGCTTCTGATTTGGAAAAAGGTTTCTTTTTACGTTCTATGTTACATCATATATCTTATCCAATAAGATAAATTTCACGTATATTAATTTAACAAAAACTCAATACACATTGCATAACCTCGCAGAGGACATAATTTCTTTTAACGGTATAGAAGAATTGACAACATTATGATAGAAATTCATTTGCCTTCTATTTCATATATATTAAACCAAACATCCCCACTAGTTAAAAGCAGATGAAGAAGGCCCCTTTATTAATTAGTTGGACAAGTCTAGAAGAAGGTAATAGAACATCGGCCAAGCTTAAATGTAGGAACATAAATGTCAGAACCTGGATTTCAAAAGATCCAAACCATGCTGATAAATTTAGGTAGCGTTTGGTTGGCACTTGGGAATCGGAATTAGGTACGGAATGGGTATGATAGGAAATGAGTTTGAAGGATATGAGTTTGGGGTTAAAAGTGATAGTTGTTTGGTATTAAAGTGGGAATGGGAATAGTGACCGGTCGGAATAGTGGTCGCCGGCGGCGACGGACCGGTGGCGGACTGGTGGCCGGCGGCGACGGACCGGTGGCGGACTGGTGGCCGGCGGCCGGCGGGCCGGCGGCAGACTGGCGGCGGGCCGACGGTAGACGGCGTCGTTGACCGGCGTTGACCGACGGCTCCCCATTCCCCCATTTTAATAGATAAAGGGGGCCTAGTATATCAAAAAACGATATTCATTACCAAATAGTTGGATATCAAAATAAAATCCATTCCCCCATTTACCCCAAGCAAACAGCCGGAATGGGTTTGGATTCCTCCAAACCCATTCCCTCATTCCCATTTCCCCCAACCAAACGCCACCTTAGTTATTTTCCTATCCATTCCTTGGAGCAAAAGAACATACCAAGAGCACCGCCCTAGTCTTAAGAAGCATTGTGGAAAATGTAAATCAGGAGCTCAGCGGCCTCTTAGGTTGGGAGAGGTCATACACAAGGAGCTCACACGAAGTGTCCACGGCAAATCGGGTCTTCGGCCCAGACAGCAGTGAAACACCAACACTATGTGTCCTTAGAATCGAACCATGTACCTCTTGGAGCAACTCACAACCCGAATACCAACTGAGCTATATCATGTGAGCATTTTCCTATCCATTCCTTGATAGGCCATCTAGTTGAAAAGATACAGCACCGCATTTATTTATATATTGAAGCCAGAAAAATGTCCAACTAATTAAGGGGAGAACACATTGTGAAGAGAAAAACGAAAGAGATGAGAGAAAAATGTAAGAATTCAGCAGTTGTCTCCATTTCTTCCCATAATCTGTGACATAGTAAATAATGTTCTCAACATAGACGGCAAACAGTGAATGTTTTCACTGTTTCCCATAGTCTATGATATAAATAATGGTGTGCTCAACATAGACAACGAAAAGTTCTACAAAATCCTAGCAGGACTAAGATAACAGACAGAAAAATATATAATCCCCTCTGCCATATTTCTTCATTTCCTACAAAGTGACCGTAGTAAACATACAAAATTATTCCCAGGATTACCTGGGGTTACAAGCTGTGGCATGTTTGACACAGAACATATATTCCAAGACATGCCTAAAACAGCAAAAGCTCAAATCCTGAAAGAATTGAGGAATCTATAATAAAGGGCACAAACCTTCAACCTCATTCATCTTCTGCTGTTTGGAGCTTTGGCTTTGCTCAAGTTGGCGAGTTCTTCGATAAGCTTCTTCTCTTCGTTGTTTAATCGCTTAGGAATCTCAACCTGCACCCTTACCAACTGATCACCTCTCATATTGCTTTTGTTTAGGAGAGGCACACCCTTTTTCGCCATCACTAATGTCGTCCCTGGCTGAGTACCTGACGGAATCTTGAGATCGACCATTCCGTCCACTGTAGGAACTTTCATGGTTGTCCCTAAAATGGCATCAATATATGAAACTTTGCAAGTATAGAGAATATTAGTGTCGTCACGCTTCAATACTGGGTCTGGACGAACATCAATTATGACAAAAAGATCCCCAGGTGGGCCCCCTCTCCTTCCAGCATTACCCTCAGACCGCACACGTAGCCTACTGCCTCCATCAACCCCAGCAGGGACTTTCAGGCTTATACGCTTTGATTTCCTCATCCGGCCATCCCCACCACAGGTGCCACAAGGAGTAGATGATTCTCCAGTTCCACCACAAGATGAACATGTCATTACCTGCTGGAAGACACCAAGTGGAGTTCTTGCTGATGAAACGACTTGTCCCTGTCCACCACATGTGTTACATGTGGTTGGCCTTGTCCCTGGTTTGGCACCCGATCCATCACAGGTGCTACAGCTCTCGAGACGAGTTATCTCAATCTCCTTTTCAACCCCAAATACCGCTTCTTTGAAGTCTAAAACCAAGTTGTAAACTTGATCTTCACCTTCTGTCGCTCTATTCCGAGATCCTCTCCCTCCTCCCATGCCCATCCCACCAAGGCCATCAAATAAGGTTTCAAATAAGTCAAAAGGGTTGCTGAAGTCCTGCTACAATGGCCAAAAGAAAAAAGTCAGCTAAAAGAAAACGAAAATTTTAAATCAGTGTTTTCTCCTGCGTACTAAGAAACTCACCCCCATGCCTGCTGAACCTTTAAGCCCAGCCTCTCCATACTTGTCATAAATGGAACGTTTATTATCATCTGATAAAACCTGTTAGACAAAGCCAACTCCACCACTAATACTACGGCCTCAACATAGAAAATAGAATTAACAGTAAACCTCAAAAGAGAAGGGGGGGGGGGGGGGGGGGGAGATCAGCTGCTTCTAAGCTGCACTCTGTAAGAGCCATCAACAAGAGCACCACTGGCAAGGAACGAAGATACCTCATAGGCGTTGCTTATGTCTTTGAATTTCTGCTCTGCACCAGATTCTCTGCAGGAGGTAGACACAAGTTACACCAGTTGTTTTGCTTAAAAACTACCGTGCAGCAGGTAGAAATACAACAAAAGGAGGGAGCGTAAAGTTTGGAGTGACTCATACTGGAAAGAGGTTAACAATAAGTTCTTTATGGACTATTTGTCCCTCTGTTAGAGGGGTTTCAGATGCATCAAATACCAATAATCAATACTTTTTTGTTTTTTAGACAACGCGAAATGAACATGCTTCTTCTCTGCCTGTTCAGGTATTAAACTCGCTCCCTTTATTGTGCATTTTTTCCCTTTTTCTTATGCTAGTTAACAACCAAACAGAACTCTATATACTTATCTACTACTACTGACTTTCTTCCATTAGAAGGATGGATGGAATGAAATCCAGGTCTATTTCTTGAACTTCTTTTTTTATATTAGTGAATGAATAAGTTCAATGAAGCTACAAACACATGAATAAACAGGTTTCACTGGAACAATTACCGTATCCTAACAAAAGGAAGAACAGTCGTTTTCTTTCTCTCTTTTCCTAACTCTGCCGACATTCAGGCAATGGCATTTTGAATGTCTGATCAATAGCAACAGTGCTGTGAAACTTCTTATTAGAGCATAAGTTATGGAGGATTGGATGATATGGATTGCAGGTAGAAATACAAGAAAAGGAGGGAGCCAAAATTGGAGTGACTCCATGGCGTTGATGGGAAAATCCAACATCGCTATAAATATTGAATAACTTCCAAGGTTTTTTAGAGTTGTTTCATTTTTTTTTTTCAATTTTACTTATGTACAGGCTTATTTCAATTTTCCTTGTTCAATTTGAATCAATAAGTTAACTCTGTCTGGTTGAGTTTTCAACTTTCCGGCCTCAAACTCGGGTAAAGGAGGGTTACGTTAGGTTCACAGCCAGTGTAAAACTTCGTCACTAAACATCATTATCGATTAAACAAGAAATTACGCTAATTTTAGGAACATGGAACACACTGTATGATCAGAATGTGGTATCTCGACAAGGACCGCTACATTTGGAAGGCTTTGATATAGTATCAAATAAGCAAATGTCTTCGTTGCACGGTCCGAATGCGGCGACAATTGAGCTAGAGCCACTGCATCTCCTAAAAACTCGGATGTAGTGAAAGTTAGATACTAAGAGAGGGAATACTAGGTTAGGTAGGAGAATTGACTAGGAATATAGAACATTGGAACTCTAATAGAGAAGATAATAAATATTGGACACAATAATAAGGCAAAAGGACAAAGTAGTAGGTCTTATAAGGAACGAAGATGTAATTATAGCCCTTAACTTGGTGCTTGGAAAAGAAACAATCAAGATTACTCAATTGGTTTTAGAAGAGACTACAAATGTTCAATTTTAGAAAGATTTAGAATGTAGTGTGAAATTTCAATAGGTGAGAAGATTTTTGTAGAAGAAGATTTAAATGAACATATGAGTAAAGAGAATAAGGATTACAATGAGGTACACGGTGTAACGATGAACGAAGAGCAATTTTAGATTTTGCAATTGCGTATAACCTTATAGTGGTTAATACATGTTTTCAAAAAAGAGGTGAACACTTGATTATATTCAAAATTGGACCAAATAAGTAAAAGATAGACTATTTAATGGCTCATAGGAGAGATAGAATAGCTTGTAAAGACTGTAAAGTGATCTTAAAAAAAGTTTAATAATGCAACACCGTCTTATTCGATGTTCGTATCCAACATAGAAGATTGAGAAAACAAAGGCACATAGAACCCAATATAAAATAGTAGAATTTGAAAGAAGATAAGCAAGCAAATTTTAGAAAATTAGTATTAGAGCAAAAAAGTCTTAAGAAGTGGTGATGCAAATGAAGTGTGGGAGGATGTAGTAAAGATAAAGAAAATAGCAAAGAATTTACTTGGCAAGTCAAAAGATCGAGCACCTGCAAATAAGGAATCTTGGTAGTGGGAAAAAGAAGTGTAAGACAAAACAAAAACCAAGAGAAATAGTTATAAGACACTTCAACTTTGCATAAATTAAGAGAATCAGAAAAAATACAGGTTTGCTTAGAAAGAAGCTAAACAGGACGTAAGTGAAGTCAAATCAAAGGTGTTTGAAAAATTTTATAAGCGGTTGGACACGAAAGAACGTGAAAGATATGTGTATAAAATTGCTAGCGCGAGAGAAAAGAAGTCAAGAGATTTGACTCAAGTTAAATGCACTAAAGGCGAATATAGCCAGATTTTAATAGAGAAAATGGCAATAAAAGATAGATAAAGAAGATACTTTGAGAAATCTTTTAATGAATCAGTGGAAGATGAACTCGTATGGATGAGTTACATAACCCTAAAGAGGAAAGAAACGTAACATATAGTAAGAGAATTTGATTGTCAAAGGTAGAAGATGCTTTGAAATGATAAAAATAGTAAAACAATTGGACCCACCGATATTCCAATTGATGCTTGGAAATGCTTAGGGAAAAATGTATTATGTAGCTTACAGTTCTTTTAACAAGATTGTGAAAACCGAAAAGATGTCTGACCAATAGATGAAAAGTATTTTGATACCTCTGTATAAAAACAAAAGAGATGTGCAAGATTGTGAAAATGATTGAGGAATCAAGTTAATGAACCACATAATGAAGCTCTGAAAGCGAGTGGTTAAGAAAAAACTTTGCAAAGAGACTAGTATATCTGAAAATAAATTTGGATTTATGCCGGAAAGATCAACAATGGATGCTATTCATCTCTTGAAAAGCTTAATACATAGGTATCGAGAGAAAAGCATGACCTACATATGGTTTTCATTGACTTAGTAAAGGCAAACGATAAAGTTATATGAGAGATCGTGTGGACGATGCTTGAAAAGAAAAATGTTAGAGTAACACAGACTGAAATTATTAAAGACATGTATGAGAAAGCAATAACAAGCGTAAAGAGTCAAAAAAGACTAACCCTAGAGGTCCCTATTGCAGTGAGTTTACACTACAGATCTGCATTAAGCCCATACTTATTTGCTTTAATTACAGATTAACTCACTCGACAAATTCAAAATAGAATTTCGTAGAACATGTTATTTGCATATGACATTATGCTAGTGGATGAAACTAGTGAATGAATCAATGCCAAGCTGAAATGCTTGCGGGAGACATTAAAAGAAAAGGACTTCGAATTCACTCGAAAGAAAACAAAGTATACGAAATTTAATTTTAGCAACAAAAGAATGGACTTGGAATCTTGTGTGAAACTGGGAGACCAAAAGATTTACTTAAGCGAGACTTTTAGGTATTTAGGATCTATATTACATAAAAATGGGGGAATTGACAAAGATGTGAATCACAGGGTACAAGCGGGATGGTACAAGTGGAGAAGTGCGTTAGATATTCTTTCTAACAGAAAAATACCTTTAAAGCTTAAAGGAAAGTTTTATAGGATGGCGGTAAAACCCACACCGTTGTATGCGTTTGAATGTTGGACAGTCAATTATGAACATGAACAAAGTATGCGAGTGAAAAAATGAGAATGTTAATATGGATGTGCGGACATACAAAGAACGATAAGATAAGAAATGAACATATAAGAGAGAGTGTTAAGATGGTTTGAGCATGTACAAAGTCGTCCTGCAAATACACCTATTAGACGGTGCAAGACAATCAATGAGGTACATATTAAACGTGGCAGAGGGAGACCAAAGAAGACTTGGAGAGAGAGAATAAAGAATGATATAACTTATATGACAATTAGAGAGCATGTCGTCAGCGATAGCGCACAATGGAGACATTTAATTCATGTTGCCGACGTCATACAAAGGGTAGAACATTTAAGTGGAAGTTTTAGGTATTTGAGTCTGAATCACGATTTTTATGATATGGTAGTTTTAAAATATGCATATTCTAAAGACGCATATTATGCATTAGGTATTAAAGACACACAAATAGGATAAGTTTTAGCTACGACTCAAAAAAAACAAAAACACATATAAATAAATAAATAATGCGCAAGAAAAATAATTAATTTATATACTCGACCCACATAGTGGAAAAGACTTGAATGTCGTTGTAGTGTTGTAGTCATGAGCATTGTATAGTCAAACAGTCTTCCGAAGCAGATACAAGGAGTTCTGAAAAAACTAGTTTCAACTTTTTAAGTATTTAATGTTCCATGCCTGGTCAGCGGTAGAATAAACCATAAAGAAGGGAAAAGTTCAAAGACCAAAGTGACTAACGACTTCTACTTGAAAATAGTAACGTCCTTTATCTTTAGCCTTCTTGTTGAGTAGATGCGCTTAGATAATACTCATTTGGTTCCCTCGGCTTTTTTGGCGTCTCTTTTTTTTTTTTTTTTGCAAGTCTTTTTTGGCGTATCTTACCACCACCTAAGTTCAAGATTTGAGCTTCTATAGTTCAAGACCACGAAAACCTAGAACTACAACCTTTTCCCCCATGATTGGGGTCAGAGCACCACATGCCGGAGGGTGTAATGAATTTGTAACCTCAACTAACTCAATCATTGAATAGTAATTTTCATCCCAGGCAAGACTATAATGCAATGGACATTACGACCATGAATTACATCGGCAACCACCATCTAGTTCTACTTCATATATACCTACTTAAAACTTTTCAATAGGTAATTGAAGATGCTTAAATAGTGATCCGTACATGAATCTTTTATCACTAAAAGCGTACAACACTTTGTTCTGTAGGCATATACTCTAATGGTAATCAGTACGTCAACTTTCTCTAGCACCCCGAGTCTGTTTATTTGACATATTGCATCTGCCTAGATCAATCTCAAAGGATCATTTTGTTCTTAAATCTAATGTTTGGAAAGAAAAAGTGAAAATAGCTCAAGACTTGTGGGGGGACAAAATGTAATTACCACTGAAATGTCAGTACAAAGTAGGCACATTCCCAAAGTAACAATAGTGGGTCGACCCAAACAACCTACGGTAACATTCAAGGCAAGCGAGCACACTTGAGAAAATATCAGATGACCTTCTTGACGGCATCAAGCCAAAAAAACTGGATACACATCTCATTTGCTATGCCTGCCTGGCATGTAAGTGACATAAAGATTGAAACAAAATGGCCAAATAAATGGATGCTATTGATTAGCCGATAGTTAAAAGCAACAAATGGCGCGTGAATAAAAGCAAATGAAAAACATACTCCTCTACTTGAAAGTACTACGATGACCCATTAACCCAATCTTAACAGGAGCAAACCCCACCTCACCTAGAGTTTCCACCTCATCTCTTCACATGAGCAACCCACCTCACACAGAGTTTCCACCTCATCTAAGAGTATGAAATTTATAAAACTTAGTAATTTTGTCAATAAGGTAGATTTTATGATAGCTGGGTCGAAAAAAGGGGGTAACATGTGCCCCAGGAATGAAAAGGAAAATCTTTTCACTCCTGCTTCATTTGTTTCCATGATATGCATAGTAACTGAACACGCTTAACTAATATAATATGCTTAGTGACCTATAATCCAAATTCAAGCTATCAGTATTTATCCATTTCAGAAGAAACAACATCGAGCAATTCCTTACAAACTCAAACATAATGGAAAATTTACGGAATAAGAGAAACAACAGCAATAATAATAATAGATGAAGCCGTGAAGACTGGAAAGAAGACATCCTTACTTGTTAACATCAGGATGGTAAGTCCTGGCCAGCTTCCTGTAAGCTGAAGATGAAAATAATAAAAAAGTAAAATAAAGAGCAACACAAGAATATATACCACAAGAAGTTACAATTTTAACCATGAATATCTACCAAACTCTTGATAGTAAACCTGACTCTTAAAATAGTAAGAGAAGAACCAAAAATACACACAAAGTAAGCAAGTAAAGTGACAGTGATATTTAGACAGTAAACTTAGTTTCCTCAAGAAAAAATAAGAAAGTAAGCTTAGTGAAGAAACAAGCAATACAAACCGCTTTTGATTTCTGATTTGCTCGCACTTTTTGGCACACCAAGAACAGTATAATAATCCTGTCATGACATCACCCATTCAAAAGTGTAAGCAAATATTCCAATGTAGAAGAAATAGCATATAATTCCAAGACTTCAAATTTAACTTAAAGTATAAGAAATGTTAAACAGCTCACTCTTTCAGCTCTAACGGTAAAACTGGTCATTCTTTGGCAGGGATTCTTGTGTGGCACCGAGGTGAAAAGGGCATGCAAAGAACCTTGAGAAAAGAACAACGAACTTGGTGATGCCAATGGTCCCCTCCTCCTTGAACAACTATACATACATGTCAAACCAACATCCAGATTCAAAACAAGCAATTAGCGGAGCCAGCAACCATGTTAACTTGTCTGTGAATATTGGTAAAGCATTCACACAGGAAAAAAGGAAAAGAAGAATATTGTTAAAGCATATAGTCACATAACAATCTAAACAGAATTCTGGAAAAATTTAGGCCACATAAATATCAGAAAACCTCATTCAAGCAAACCCCCCCTCCACCCCCCACCCCAAAAATTTGAGAGAGGTCACCTGTAGGAAAGCAAGGAGTACTTGTTCGCCATACAGACTCTAACTTGATTTTGAACTCCCCAAGGAGCCATGCATGTGCTGCCACAAGGAATGATTGCCATCCTATACTCCTGCAAATGAACCAGAAAATGACACCAATATAGTGCCACACAATCCCCGTAGAGCATACATCAGAAGACACAATTCGTCTACAATTTAAACATTTGAATAGCAATCTCGGTCCAACGCTTGCAATGTCGAAACAGACAAACAAACGCCTACACAGAATAATTGACTATGCATACTTGCACAAAAACAGCACAAATTTTCTAATCGAAATAGACAAAACAACTAAAACATAGAGACTACTTACTATTCCTCAAATTTTAAGATGAAACTTAAGAAGCAACCCCAAAGACCAATCATCCATACTATATGGCAGCACGAAAGAGAGAGAAAACAGATACTAATCTTAAAGAAAATAATTACTCCTCCTTTTTTCCAGTTTCCAGCTAACATATACACATAATATAAAAAAACAACAAGCGCAATCTAAACATGGAACTGAAATTTACTTAAATTGCATAGAGACTTGAAAAAGGCACCGACTCCATAGAATATAGAAAGGAAAATCCTCTTTTTTCCAATTTCCAGCTAACGTATACAGATAATGTAAAAAAGTAGGAAGTGCAATCTAAACATAGGAATCCAAATATACTTAATTTGCATAAAAACTTGAAAAAAGGCACCGAATTTATAGAATATAAAAGGGAAAATCAATAAACAAACATTGAATTCAATAGAGAGCGAGAGAAAAGGGACCTTAAGTGAAAGCAGATAATAGCAAAGTGGAGAAAATTGATAAGGGAATATTAGCAGCGGCGGGGGAGCTGCGGGACGGAGAAGAGGAAACTGTTCATTCGGGGGTGGGTGGAGTGGCGTAGGTGGAAGATGAGGCTACAGAGGAGAGTGAGTTGGGGAAGTCGCATAAAGGGATTTCCAGAAGGCTGAAAGAGTCGTCCACTCGTCCTTGGAACTCAGTTTATGGGCTATATTTCCCTGTCTGCGCATTCACCTGGTTTCTGTAGTCAGCTATCTTTCGCCGCTGGTTTTTTTTCCTTTTTTTTTCCTTTTTTTTTAATTGTGAGCTATATTTCATACTCAAACTCGGTATCGACTCGACCGATATCAAAAGTAAAGAGGGAATGAGTTCAATCGGGTTCAACCAAAGTCAGCCCAGTTCATTGTACATATATATAAATAAATATATATATACATGTTAATGCATATAGTTAAGTAATATATATATATATATGTAGATATACATGTATATATAAATACATAGGTATATGTATTTGTAGATTTGTGTGTATGTAGGTTTGTGCGTGTGTGTGTTCATATATATATATATATATATTACTCAATCTGTTCTAAAAAGATTATATATACGTATCTATCTATATATACACACATGTACACATATATATGTGTGTACATGTGCACATATATATGTTTGTACATATATTTGCATGTATATGTACACATACCTGAATGATAAAAATTTAAGCTACAGAGAAACAAAACATGTTTTAGCCATGAAAGAGATAATTTGACACACCAAAAAAAAAGCATTTGACCAAACAAATTACATTGTCTTTTATAATTCATATTCCTAATTTTCAGGTGACTGCGCTTAAAATTGAATAGAGTAAGATGGAATAAAGTAAAATGACTCATCAAATTAGGTGTACTTTTTATATTGTGAAGTAACGGTTGATAGACACAGTTTGACGCAATTTTCATTATAGTTCATCGGATAACAACCTCTGTGTGTTTAACACATGGATATGATTGCGTACATACAACTCTTTCATACTCCGTCATAGACGAGAGCCCTAATTTTCAAGTGATAAAAGAAGAAATTAAATAGATAAGAGGGTAGAGTCTCCATTCAGCGTTCAGGATACTATATACAATTGAGATATTTTCCAAGCATGGCAAATGATCACTTTTAGCCTATCAATTACTGAACCAAATATACACCTTGTACAAAATCCCTAATAGTGAGCCAAACAATTACCTAAACTACATCCCAAAGTCAGCCCAAGATTCAAGACAAAGTAATTGTGCATACTAGACGTGCTTTATATCTTGTATAACAAGTTCTAAATTTTGATTTGAAATGAAAAAAAAATGAAAATAGGTCAAGTCAAGGTAGCTTATCATGATAACATGACATGATGTTACCTATCAACTAAAGGCATAACGTAGATCCCAACTCTATATCGTTATTAATTTTATGAATTTCTGTAATCTTATATTGGATAATTGGAATTCTGATATATTAACCAGAACGATCAAAGCATCTAGTTTGATGTCACTCATACAATAGCTCTATTCATAGGTTAACAGACTGACCTACATATACTACTCAGCAATGTAAGGCATTCATAGACAATAGACGATATGGCGCATATTTCTAAAAGTTGTGGATAGAACTTATACATAACTCTATACACATGCGTGCATATTCTATGTGTTACATCCCTAGATACAAATGATGCTCGTTCGAAGATGTTTTTGTCCCTAGCTTGCCAGATGAAATAGATGGTGGCAGCCAAAGTAATCTTGGTTGCTGTCGCTCTTAGACTTTTTCATTGAGCCTGCATGATCCTAAGCCAGTAATTTACTAAGTGAATGGAATCTCTGTGACAGAGCTAGCCATGTCGAGATAGTTAGTCAAACCTGTTTGGTAGCTGAACACAAAAAGAAGAGGTGATGTAATATCTCTTGTCCTACCTATCAGAGCAGGCATGATGTCCTCTAAATATCCAAGTTAGGGCGCCGATATTTTGTTGTAAGGTTAGGCGGAAACATAGGTTTCCTTTCAGCAAACTGACGCCGGAAGGTTCTTGTTAAGTTACAAAAGGAGTATAGATGCAGAAAGAAAAACAGACGATGGATGCAGAATTTGTCACAATTATAAGAATTTTATATTCAGCTGTACAATAACCAAAACAACATAGAAAAAGAAATAGTGCATCCTACAACCTTGTTTGAAAGAAAGAATCATAAACCATAACACGCACAGAAATCAGAACTTGCATGTGCTCGAGCACTACGTTGGTTAGTAGGCTGATGGTTGTACATTGCTACTTGGCAATTTATCCAGTGACATCACAGTTGACAAAGGGGACACAGATGGTGGAGAGTTGGCGGAAATAGGAGGAAGGGCTGTAGAGAGATATGGAAGGATGGTGGAATTACAGGTTGGATGTAGAAAATGAAAAATATGAAATGACCGAAATACCCTTATTTTTAATTGATTTTCGACGGTTTTTCCTTGAAAATGTCATCAGTCCAAAAGTACAGGGTGTTATGTATGTAATTTCAAACATTAAGGTATCAAACCTCAAATTAGGCAAAGCACATCAAGCAAAAGATGATTTTCCCTTTATCGTAAACACACTCTCTTTCCAAGCTCAACATTTTGAATACTCTGGAAAACTTTCTCATTTGTAATTTTTAGTAATTCTGGATCTTATTTGATGTTGGTTTCTTGAGGTACAATCTTTTGATCATATTATCATCAATTGCTGCCTGAAACCTAAAAAAATACTGCTGCCAGGATGTGATCACAAGTTTCTTCCCCTTCGTCTTTTCTCTCCATTCCATTCTTCAAGTAGAAGTTGACTTTTTTCTTTAGATCCTCGTATAGTCCATCGTATAATCCATGTCTTTTCTCTCCATTCCATTCTTCAAGCAGAAGTTGACTTTTTTCTTTAGATGCTCGTATAGTCCATCGTATAATCCATTTATTTTATTTCAAAGTGTCCGATGTGATCATAAATTCAAAATGTTAAAGATAACAAATTAACAACGAAGAACGTCTGAATTCAGGTGAACCTTCTTGATGCATTTTAGCTCTAAGATCATTGCTGCTGTATCCGAGTCATCGATGTGATTGCTCATATCATATAAAGTCGGAGTTGGAGATCTCACTGGAAGCAAACTCTTTATCCCCTGAGATAGAGATATTGTTTGCCTACCGTTTATCTTTTCCAGACTCTAGCTTAGGATATACTGTTACCTCTTCAGATTCACACAAGAAACGGTCACAGCTCTCAAACAAAAAAAGTGAAGTTTCTAATCCTTTTTTTTTAGTGGCAGATCTCACTCCTTTATAGGCTATGATTTAATATATGCAATCACATGGTTAGAGATTATCACAAATAGTTACTGATATTGAACGATCATGCGAGCATTTGAGTATGCGTAATACACAAAGGATAATACAGCCTTTCACTGATATTTATGAAATTGTCATCTGTAACATCCTCGATTAAAATGATAATATTAGTAAAAATTCATATCACTTACAGATAAAAGTTTATCATGCCATTACACATCTCCTTTGCAAGCCGCTTTGCAAAGGCCCTTCCCAAGTCGAATGAAATTTCACAAATTTCACGCCATGCTACAACACATAAGTATTAATGATTTGGTACTTATGAATTGTAACATGACAGTGAAATTTGCGAAATATCATCCCCCCCTTCTCAAAATCACCTTGCTCCCCTACCACGCCCAGTTCCTCTTCCCTCCCCCGTAGTCCACCAGCCTTACCCTGTCCGCCGCCCCCCATACCGACGTCTTTTTCCAGCAACCTATCCTACCACACCCCGCCCCCACCACAGCCACACATCTTCTCCCCCACAACCCTCCTTTTCTACCGACTTTCCCTGTTCCAACCCGACAGCCAAAACGCCCAGGTTAGCTTCTCTCGGCTCCTAAACAATATTACGTAAAAGGCAACACACCTGAGCAGGCCGGATATAGTGGAGGATCATGCACCAGAATATATACACAACGGAAATTAATCTAGAGGAGCTCCAACCTTGAAATGGACAGCGGACATCACTAAACTTAATTAAGTAGAGATGTTCTGAGAAACGAATAACACTAGCTCACACTGTTGTATGCTAACATGGTGCTGGTACCACCAGAACTCTTAAAACCAAAATGACATGTTTATTATCATATTCGCGGTGCAACTATACAATAGTCTTTCGTTACCATGCCACATGAGATTGATACATTTCACTAAACCTGAACCTGCTAGATTTCAACCTTAAAAGGACGAAGATAGATGACTGAAATCAATGAACAGAAACCTAAACTGAACTCACTCAATAACTACAGAAATGATGATAAAACCATGCTGGCATGAATTTTAGACCACTTACTCACATCCTTGATATAAATCCTCAGCATATATCAATTGTGCTTTCAGTTATGAAATCAAGAACATCTGCACTAGCTGATTGATTGATACTGATCTGAAATTCGTCTTGGAGGCAACTTCCTTAAGATGAATAGCACAACAGCAGCAGGCAAGATTTCCACCACCTGCAGCAAGTGAATCGAAAAGATGAAGAAACTAGATGACCAGAGGGTCACTTTCATCTTCATGAACATCCTGCATTTTCTCCTGTATAAACACATGTATAGAACTATAAATATTTTTTACCATGTAGTAGGAAAATGTAAGGATTGGATGGTTTAAGACGTCAAGAGTCGCATCCTCATCAAAGGCTGAAAGAGCGTCCTGCGAAGGACACCACAACGAGATTATAGTCCATATGTGGCACTTCCTATGACTTGTGTGCTTCCTAGTTAGTTAGACACTTACCATACAGCATCTTATCAAGAAACAAGAGCAGCAGATTCCAGTCACGTATCCAACCTGGCACAGCTCATAATTACGCACTTACAAAATCATCAGAGGTAGACTATTGATTGCCTATTAACCACAAATACTCGCGTTTTGTTCTTTGTTGATTGCCTCTAGTTTCAGCAGTGATATTCATGCGATTGGATTACACCTCACAAACACTTGCACAGGTTTAGAGGAATTCAAGACATGATGGGGGAAAAAGAAGAAAAAGAAAAAGAGATTTCACAAGCACCTCTTGCAGTTTCTTTTGGCGACCGCGGGACTCAATAGGGAAGCGACGTAGCATCATAAACAACCTAGAAGGCAGAAACCAAACAAATGAAAAGAGATGCATGACCATGCTACTTTCCGAATTTTGGCCAACCGCGCAACTTTTTTTTTTTTTTTTTTTTTGTAAGTTAAATTTCATAAAAGGCCAAAAGGCAAGTTACAAAAATCGGTTACAAAATGATGACATAGCCAACCGCGCAACTTAAAACTCAGAACTGCCAGGTCAAGGGATATAAGCAATTACCTTCCCCCGTATATCAAAAAACCCAGAGCAGCAACAAAGAATATACCTGCCCAAAACTTGAAAAAGTGAACCAAAGAACCATAGCTATACGGAAGTCTAAATTTTCCAATAATATGAATTCACAAACTCCTGCTTTTCCATACTTAAGAGAAAAAGGAAAGAAAGAAACAAGAGTAATGTATTCACCTGAGAAAAGTAATCTAGAAAGCTTGACCGCGATAAGATTTTTGCTAAGTCGTATGTATATCCACGCGCATACCTGTGAAAGGGACATCCGCTAATTCAGTGTCAATACGAAGAACCATTGAATCAAGAGAATGAAGTAGACATTTCAATTTTTTCTTTTTGGCGGTGTGTATGTGCGTGGAGCGCCTACAAAGGATGTGAGTGGCGGAAATGATAATGATAAGATGGATGTATGGACACACAAGGAATGATAAAATAAAAAATGAACATATAAGGAGAAAAGTTATGGTGGCTCCTATAGATGAGAAGATAAGGGAGTCAAGGTTATGATGGTATGGGCATGTGCAAAGGCGTTCTGTAGATGCAGCTGTTAGACGGTAATGAATGAAGTGCATGTTAAATGTGGGAGAAGGAGACCAAAGAAGACATGGAGAGTGACAATAAAGAACGATATGACTTATATGATAATTGGAAATCATATGGTCAGTGAAATAGCACAATGAAGACAGTTGATTCATGTAGCCGATGTCATGTAAAGGGTATAAGATTTAAGTGAGAACTTTAGGTATTTAGGCTAGAATCATGGTTAAGATGATATGATATTTTTGAAATAGGCTCATTCTAAAGGTACATCTCATGCATTAGGTATTAGAAAACACAAAAAGAGAGTAGGATTTAGGCTTCAACTCAAAAATCAAATATATAAAACACAATAGAAATGATTGATACATACATCAGACATACATAGTGCAAAAAAAGATTTGAAAGTAGTTGTGGGTGTGTGTGAGCGTTTCTTTTCCTGTTCTTGGGTTTTCCTTTTTCTTTTTCTTTTTCATTTTCTGGGAAAGGATAGGAGGCGGGGTGCGTTTTTTTTTTAGGGGGGGGGGGGGAGCTGCTAATTTCATTTGTTACCTGAAAAAAGTAAACCAGTCCATTGATTAAGAAATAGGTCCACCGGAGTTTGTCAATGGGAAGACTTCTGGCCTTTAAGCATATACCAATAATCCTAATCAAGAGTTCTTTCACAGTCCATATGAGCAACGGTAGTCAATGGTGAACAGGTACCTGATGATATATCTCGGCCCAAAACAAAACCAGTAGTGTGTACGTTGAGAAAAACAGGAGACCAGGCAGATCGATAAGCATCATTTCCAGTGCCTGCTAAAACCATGAATACCATATGATAGTTAAATATTCGACACTTGAGAAAGAAAGAAATCGATATCACGTGACATAATTTGAGTCATTCACTTGAACTGCGCATCTGCCGTTGTTCCAGCAACTTGTTAAAGGAAGTTTACCGCTAAAAATATCCTAAGGTTACCCGTATGGTACACGTACATAGCCAAGTGCTTGTCCACCATAGGTAGATAAGAGAACCAATGAATTTATGAGTTGCTCATAATCAGAAACTAAGACTCAGTGAGCTGCAGAATTTTTTATCATATAATGGACCTGCAGATTTTTAATCTTTCTCTCTGTTTTATTTTTCTTGGTCGAACTTAAAAAGTTCGACGTAAGAAATTTTGCAGCAACATAAAGAATTACCGTTGGTTTGAGGAGGAACACCTTCCTGTGGAATCCAAATAGGAAAGCTCTAGCTGCGGATGCAACAAGATGCAATTGATAATATCAAGCAAGTTTGACTAGCAAAGGCATCATTAAAATTCAAAAGCAAACCTTACATGCTGTTACTACAAAGTTCATGAAGTGAAAAACCTTTTGCGTTGTCCAACCATATTCAGGAACTCTAAATTGAATACGAATAAGTTGCACCTGGAATCGAGGAAACACCGCAATTAAGAAACAAAAGCATTGCACAGAAGGATCAGAAAACATTCAGGAAGCAGACGGATACGTCAGTCACCAATTAAAGGACACAACGAAGAATAGTAGGATCTCAACTCTCAACACCCTTGCCTTTTCATACTCATTATTAATCAACAGCCAATTTCGGTCATGCAAATTGGTCACTAAAGACGTTCTAAAACTGCAATAGCTTTATGCTCTTTACAAGCATAAATATTGACCTATAGATACACACATATATATACATATGTACATAGACATAGATGCACAAAAATGCACGCTGTATACACAGATTGAATAATTTTCTTAAAGTCGTAGACCAAAAACAATAGTCTCTGGAAATAGATCTTTCCTATTCACTTTTTTCTTGTGTACAAAACCCCTATACATAGTACAAACAATTTCTAAGCATATGGTAAGAAATAAAGATGATGAATACAACATTATTTTCTTTTCCATGATGGACGACGATGATTTGAACTTGATTGTTGCTTATCGCTTCTCCTGATTGTATCTTTCATATCTTTTATCACTCCACCTCAAGTTGGCTAGTGGAGTCACCAATGCCCTACTTGGATGGTACCGAGTCAAATATTCTTTTAGTGACCGCCTTTGTGATGATATCGGCTAACTGATCTTCAGACTTTACAAACGAAATCTCAACAACTCCTTATTCAATCTTCTCTTTCATGAAATGTCAGTTTACTTTCACATGTTCCGTCCTATCATGTTGTACTGAGTGTTCAGAGATATTGATCGTAGCCATGTTGTCGCAAATCATCTGTGTCGAAAATATCAGTAAAAATCCAACCTCAGACATTAACTTCTTTAACCATAAGACCTCCATTATACTTTGAAAATCTTCCTGAATTCTGCCTCTGCACTACCACATTTTGGTTTTTGCTTCTCCAGGTGACTAAGTTCCCTCCGACCTAAGTAAAAATCCTCAAAAATGGACCGTCTATCATTCGAGTTTTTCTGCCCAATCAACGTCAGTATACACTTCAATGTCCAGGTGTTCATTCTTTTGAAATAGTACGCCTCTGCCTGTCGTATCTTTTAAACACTACGCTATCCTCAAAGCTACCTTTATATGCTTCTTCTGAGGTTGGTGCATGAACTGACTCAGCGCTCTAACGACATATGCAATATCAAGACTCGTGCGTGACAAGTAAATTAACTTCACTACCAGCCTCTGTTATCATGTGTAGATAAATGACAATAGAACCTCCTCCTTGCACATCTACTATCTCTCCACTAGCTGTCTCGATATGAGTTTTAGTTGGTGTAGATAGTTGGGTAAAGTTTGTAGGATTGTGGGTTATAGTATCCGTGGTTTCACAATCAAAGATCCATTCATGGAATTTATATCGGTGTACAATAGGCATGGATCGGGTGTTGTGGCCTTGGGCTTGAAGTGGGGATGAAATTTGAGTGTTGATTTCACAAAAATGGCACATCTAAGGGACTAATCTACTCATCCGGAAAAATATAGGGACTAATATGCTCATCCAGAAACATATGGGGATTAATATGTTCATCAGGAGAAAATTAAGGACTACATTGTTTAGACTGAAAACATTGGGGTTTAAACAAAGTAAGATTGGGAATAAAGGCCCCAACCCCTTTTACATTTATCCTTCTCTTCAAAAGAGAATAATCTTTTCCCTCCAACCGCTCCTCAAACGCCCTCTATTGTCCCTCGGTCGTATCGCTGCCTCCGATGGCTTGATTTCAACTGTCGATGTCTTTCTCGTCTATAGGGTTGCCGCCGCCGCTGTAGGTGACCTTCGGGATGCCCACTCCGGTGGCTCCCTTTTCCTGCTATGTTTGGTTTCCTTATACTTAAAAGTTATCTCACCGTTCCGGGTAACACACTAATTGAAAACAATTCTCCCTAATGTGTTTCTTTCTTCCACAATGGGAGCAGACAAGTTTAGACTTGTCTTCGTTTTCGGCGTTTCTCGGTTATGGTGTGGCTGAACAAGGACGACTATCCGGCCACTTGCACCCCTTCAATTTTTTCTTTGTTTTAGACCACTAGTCCGAGACCCAACCACGGTGATATATCCAATTCGGCCGAGGGGTCCAATTTTAAAATTGTCATCCGAGCTTCCATTCTTCGAATTGCGGCATGGTTGCTTCCGCTGTTGGTAGCCGTTCCCACTTCAAGAGCTCTCTATTCAGAGTCTTAAATTTATCACTCACAACAGTTAAAAGTTGAAATATCTGTTGACCTTGGATCTTGTTGTTGTAAATTGCAATATCTTTCGGATCCTTCATAGGATTCATGTCCCTCCAATCAATCTCATGCACACACTTTGAAGTTTCTTTTAACACACTTCTCGAATGTCCATGTTTTATCTAACCGAGTTGGCCTTCTTATGAATGTCAAATATTCGTAACAAGTCTAAGCCTAACCTATAGGTTATTGCAAGCCCGTCCCAAAGGGCTTTCTCGATTGGATATTGTGAGACATTAGTAAGGGCGTCTTTATGTTTTGAATGATCCAACTGAACTCACACTAGTCATTCTGATCATCATTCATATGTTGGTTCGATTGTTGGTGGGGGTGAAAGTGGAGGTATTATGGTGTGTGAGATCCTATCCCCATCTCCCGATTGTTTTGCGCATCACGGTGACCCGCAGCGTATAATTGTCGCCACTAAGTTTAATTCTGAGAGATAAATTTTCAGAGTTGGTTTTTATTTGTGTTCCGAGACTGTTTATTAGCAGGCTGGCTAATTGAATGGCTAATACATCAAAAAAAGGTTTGGTTTGGTTTATTTTATGGGTTTTCACTGCTTGACATGTTTTTGGCTAATGTAGTTTGTTGTTGGGATTATTTGGTGATTCTTGCTGGTTTAAACTGGCTGTGTTTGTTTGGTGGCAATGATTGTGTTGTAAGCTGGATTTTTTTGGTGAAGTTATTTCCAATCACTCGACCGAGAAAGGTAAAAGGACAATGGTGATTTTTTTTCACTCGAACCTAAAGTTAACATTGGTTTGATACTATGTTAAACTTGTAGGGCAAAAACAATAGTATGTGGAAATAGATCTTTTCTATTCATTTTTTCTTGTATATAAAGCCCGTACACATAGTATAAAGACTTTCTATTAATTTGGTAAAAAATAAAGATAATGAATTATTGAATGAAGTGCTGCAAACAATGTCAATCTTGGTGTATAAATACACCAAGCTTGAGAGGAAGTGTTGAAGAGTCTGCAGAAATAAAGTGACTTGCCGAGCTGAGGTGCTTAGCTGAAGTGAACAGAAAGTAACTACCGAGCTGAGGTGCCTAGCTGAAGTAAAGGAAGGAGTACCGAGCCGAAGTGTCATACCGAGGCGAGATCAAAGACTTAAGTACAGATAAAGATCGGAGGGTCGAGCCGATGTGCCATACTGAGGTGAAGATCAAAGACCAGAAAGATCAAAGTGCCGAGTTGAGGTGCTTACCCGAAGTAAGGCAGAAGGAGAAGTACCGAACCAAGGTGTCTAGCCGGGGTGAGGTCAGAAATACTTGAAGCTGAGATTAAGTGCTGAGCTAAACCATGCAGTGCCGCGGTGACATAAAACAGTGCCAAAGTGAAACGATGCAATGCTGGGATAAAAGGCCGAGGTAAAAAGTGTTGGAATCTAGACGGAATCCTAAGTCAAAAGAAGAAGTGCTGAGGTGAGCTGAAATGAGAAAAGACCGAGGTGATGAAGTATCTGAGCTAAAGGAAAGAATGTCAAAGCCGAGGTGACGAAGTGAAGGCACAAGGATGCCAAGCTGAGGAGACGAGGTGAAGGCATAAACAAATGGACTGAGCTACGCTGACAGCAGCAACAAGGATAGCACTGTTGAACTGAAATACTTGGACATAAGAAATCTCAGAGGCAACACTAAAGGAATAAACATAGGCACAGTGCAACAAGAGTATTTATACGAATATACTGTACATACATCCACTACCTCGGTGGACTAATAAACAATTGTAAATAAGAATATACCCGTTAGAAATAGTCGTTGACGGCTTGAGGTGTCTTACCTCTTCCAAGCCATATAAAAGGCAAACACTTGTACATTTCACTGTGAAGTTCTGCGATTAAAGAACTTAAGTCTGAATAAAATTTTTACAATATTCAGCCTTTAATTCTTCTCTTCTATTTTACATTTGTTCTTACAAATTCTACAATGTGTGCTCTTCAAAATGCTCTTTAAACACTTGCTTCCGCTCATACTCTGCATTTCTGAAATTCCAACATGAATATAATATTATTTCCTTTTTATTTGATTTTCTTTATTGTCACATCTCATGATTCATATCTTTTATCAAATTTAATACACACATTATACAATGATATCTCAGACTCCAAGCCTCTATATACATGAACCTTCAACAATCAGAAGAACCAGATATACAAATTCATCATCTTAGTCGAATGACTTCGTGCTTGTTAAGATGCTAAAAAAAGGTACTCCTCTCCGTTCCAAAGTTATTGCATAATGCTTTCTCTGAGTAATTTAGTCTAATTATGATGCTTAGACGTGCTAAGCATGTTATGTCTACATAAATTGCAACATCCAAATCAAAATGCTAACTCGAAGAGAAAATAAAGCAATAAGAAGAGGATTAAAAGTGGTGAGAAATCGCGCACCAGTGCAACAAGAGCTAAAAGAGCATAGCAGGCAGAAAGAGCGTAGAAGATTTCGTACTGCCTTGCTTCCGAATTCTCAACATCACTCCACCAGCCGGAAAGTCCTAAATTTTCGAGTGGACCGTAATTCGCAGCTTCTCTAGGAATGAAGTTCTTCGTTCTGAGCAACGAAGTCATCGATTCAGACTCGTCGGAAATTTAGCCGGTCTGGGAAAACGTTTTTCAAGGGTAAGTTTGCGGCGTAGAGTAAGAAAGATGACGAGAAGGAAGAAATGGAAAGAAGAGAACAGGTGGAAGCAAAAGCAATTGTACATGTGGACCCGTTCACTGACCTTAGGGAGAGTATGACTGAGAAGGTGACAAAAATAACGAAGATTAAGAAATTACAATATATATATATATATGTATATATGTATATATATATATATATATATATATATATAACACCTGCTTTTTTGCTTTGAGTATTGTTCTAGAAGAAATTTTAAAATACGAATATATGATTATTCGCCATTTAATAAATGAAATATCTAAGTATATGTGGGTTGACTTACAATAACCAAGCACTGTTTTTTCTCAATGAAATGTAAATTTTTATGACGCATTATTATATCATTAGTTCTTTTTATTTGTTAACAATTTAAATCTCTCGTTCGTGTTTTGTTAACATTACTTTTCAGGTTTTAAAAATGTTGTCGCATCTACTCAAATACATAGTTGTTTAAACACTACTTAAAATTAAACTTTTTACGTATTTCACACATTATTTATTAAAATTTGTTTCTAATTATACGATTATTATTTTGATAAATTATTGTATTAAATAAAAATTTGATGTTTGACTAAATATAACAAAATTTTTGAGAAATAAAAAGACATATTTTGAAACATTGTACGTTGATCCAACAATTAAAAAAGATAATATGTTGGGAATTTATGTTTGTTCACATGAGGTGGGTACTCCTGGTCTCAAAGGAAGTTTATAATGTTATACTATTGGGTCTTTTTGAACTCATGTGAAGACTATATATACTGCTCAACGCAAAAGTGAAATTCAAAGTTAGTTATGTTTCTATCCTTAAGGCCAAAGTACTATATTCCAAATCATGAAATGCCACAGATTGAGTTGTGTCTGTTTGGAAAGTCATTCATGTTTACTCTCTATTTTTTTTACTAAGATGATGATGTAAGTAAATATTTAATTCTTGATCAAATTTTCCCATTGAAGTTATGAGAAAATTTGAGAGGATATACCGGTTAAACAAATAGAATAGCTAAGTCTACTAAACTACCAAAATTAAATGGGATTTGGGTTTATAATTATAATTTTAAGAAGTTTCAGGAACAAAAATTATGTTAACGATAAAATAATATGATATAACACGTTTCTTGAAAAAATGGTCTAGGAAATATTCTACCTTTTTTCTTGGAAAAAAAAAAGGCTTAGAAGTCCTTTCCACCGCATGTACTGAAATGACTCACTAAAGCAAAATCATGGAATAAAGCAAAATTGGCTTCGGTTCAGTGTGAAGTAGCAGTTCATCGACAAGACGCAATTTTCATTACGGGTCATCGAGAAACAACCTCTGTGTATTTCTAACACATGTGTATAGTTACGTACATCCGACCTCCCATAGTCTGCCATAGGCGGGAGCTTCTAAGGGATATTGTTGTTGTATTGAATGCGCGTGAATTAGAAGCATAATGGGTTCTCCTTCGCATATCGTCACGTCTCCTTAGCTTAGATTATGAAAGTACACGCAGGACATACACAAATAAATAAAAACATACACATATTAAGATCAAATGATGCGTATAGATATGATTTAACATAGAGAAAAACATAAGAAGATCTGAATATTATAGTAAGAAAGGATACTTACATTCGCAGTCGCAAGATCTGAATATTCTAGTAAGAAAGGATACCCCAAATATTGACCCCTTCCTAATGCAAAAGATTCATACAAAATGAGTGAATAGAAGATCAATATGAGCATGAATTCCACAACCTTTGTGCCACACGACGTCGTTTCCTTGAACCAAAACAGAAAAAAAAAACACAGAAAAGGGTGTGAACTTGGAAATTTGTTTTTAAGAGGCAGAAAGCAAAAAACAAGCAATGCAGTCCTCATACCTAAATTCAGAAACCCCAACCATCCAGATATGCACCAACAGTATCACTAATATTGTTATATGACTTCTATCCTAGTATTGTTATCTCCCCTCTTAAGACAATTTTATTGCTAGTATTGTTATCTCTATAAAGATGCCAGGAAACTGCATGCATTAAGACAATTTTACTTAATCAGCCCATGAAAATTACATGGATATAAACGTCCCAAAACTAGAGAGTAAGTGTACTTTATACACTAATATTTACATCCATCTTACCACACAACCTAACGCCAATCCGACATGATTGGAATATTAGACCCAATCAGAGATGGGAGTCGGCCTTGGGAATTCGGGACTCATTCCATAGCCATGGCCATGAAGGTGTCATCATCCAATAGATTTTCTACATCAAATAACTCTTCATCCAGATCTACTGTATTTTCAGAACCACTTGGCGTTGCAACAGAAGCACTCTGGAACATTTAGCGAAGACGTCAGCATACATCTTAGTTCTAAAGACGAGTACACGAAGCAAATAACAAGACACAATCCAGATGGCAAGCAAAAGCACCGCGGTGGGGGGGGGGGGGG
>AP025073.1:1647952-1743113 GCA_036186865.1 Eustoma russellianum
GGGGGGGGGGGGGGGGGGATAATGTATCTCTACTCTAAAGATGGTCATGCATTGTTGTTTCTATAAATCAAAAGCAGATAAAATAAAGAAGGCACAGACCAAACAAACTTCAAATTGGAAACCCAAAACAATCAAGTCAAACCAGCAACATGCATAAAAAGTTCAATTGCCTAATTCTTTAGGTACACAAAATCCTCAACCCAGCCAATGGGCCTACATTCAGTAACTTCCACTTAACTGATAGACAGCAAGACCAACTATAGTAGCGAGGTAGACAAGCCAGAAAAAAAAAGCTATTTCGACAACCTTGAAAAGCAATAAGAAATTGCTGTCTTTGTCCACATGCATGTGCTTGTGCAAATTTTGGGCCAGCTCATGCAAAAGACTAGGAGTTTTATTTTATTTTCACTTTATTGGGTAAGGAGCGGACAAACTGGAAGAGTTACCTGTGTCTCACGGAGCACTTCAGCAACATTAAGAAGCCTACGGTACTGAGCTCGTGCCTCAGGGTATTGAACCATAGACTTCACCCTATTAAGAGCTTTTTGCATCCTCTCTTCACTCTGTTTTCTTCCCTCCTTCAAGAAGTCGTCGTCTGCTTCCTCGAGGGGTGTGTCCTGTGTGCTGGGACCTTGAAATCCTCTCAAACCACTACCTTTTCGTCTCCAACGTAAAATTACTTTCTCCAGAATTCCCACCGACCAGATTATTGGTTTATACCTTTTCCTTGCCTGATGCCCCCTTACATGAGCCTTAACATCATTAACATACTAGTCAGTTCCATCTGTGCAAATGGAGAAAGACCAACATTAAATTCACCAAACACACAACTGAAATTTTTCAGGAAATGCAAACCTGGATCATAACAATTCTTTCTCGAATCATCAGGAATTCCTTTCGCTTCTTCCAACCTCGAAACTTCTTCTGAATCCTTGTGGCAGCAGCATTAGCATACGAATTATGTTCTCCCAGCCTGCTTCTCCTGGATGATAAGAGCGAAAGAGCATGTTCCTCTGAAGATGATGGTTCATCCTTACCCTGTAAATTCAACAGCTTTCTCTGAAACGAATGAATCCGGAATATTTGATGAATGCGAGCAGCTGCTTGAGTTGCATTACGCACAGCTGCAAGTGAATCCTTCAATGAGAGTGTATCAGGTACATCCTCCTCTGACAATGTAGCTGGTACGCGTTCTGAAATAGTTTGTATTGCTTTTGCTTCAGAACCCTCCAATATATGATCCTCTTTAGAGTCCTTCACATTTAGCAATTTAAGGTGTGAAGTCAAGGAACACTCGGCAAGAAAACCAGATATTCCCTTGAATCCATTGGCAGAAGCAAGGTCTGCAGGAGTTCTACCCAACGTATATTCTGCAGATGGGTCTGTCAGTGCTCCAGAGGTCGCACCAAGAGAAACAAGAGCAGCAACTGTGTCCTCCCTGCCGTACAAGCAAGGGTTAACTTTTGTCATTTCAAAGAGTGTTATAAAAGAAGTGCTATAGAACATAAGACTTTTTGTTATGTCTTGACATGGCATAAAAATGACAAAAATGAACAGGAAAATTGCTACCAACATGGGGTTCCCAATGACGATCTTCAAATAATAACTTTTACTTGCCATTCTTCCTCCTTGGGTCAAATCTTATGTATGTGAATACTGACTATAGCACACCTGCTATTAATGGGGTTTGGAGACTTTTTGCATTGATCTCTTTGCATCTCCTATGCACATCATCGCTACAGACTCCATTTTCATTTTGGTATACATATCATTGCCGGGCAATTGAGAGCTGCAGCCTAATTCTGAGATGTCACTATTATATTTTTGCTTTCATATTGTAACTATCTTCAGCAAAGGTTAATCTTCTTCCTCTGCTACTTTTGGAGCCCTGGTTTACAATACTGGGGTGTTTTAAGTTTTACCTTATATGTAAATATAAGTAGGGGACTTTTGGACCCCAGTATACATTTAGGGCATAAAAGTCAACTATTGTGTCAGTGTATTTTGAGCAAGTCATGCTTGCTGTTGCTAACATCAAGCAACCACTTATGTAATTCCGTATAATTCGACTTATTTATGAAATTTTGACTTACAAAAAAACTCATAGAAATATAAGACTGGCAGAAAAAACTAGGATGCACCATTGTCATCACATAAATGCACTTTAACCGCTGTACCCCTAGCTAATCTCACATTAAGCTACTTCACTATCTCAACGATAAAAGTTCACTACCTATCATTTCAGAACAAAAGGTATATGCCAGATTACATGTTAACACCTTGAAATAAGTTTAGAACGATCAATTAGAATGTGGGTAAGGAAAAGAAAAAATAGTAATGAAACAAGAGTGCATTTAAGGAAAAAATAGTAATGAAACAAGAGTGCAGGTAAGGAAAAGAAAAAATAGTAAGGAAAACCAAGTATTCGGGATCATAGGTGTGAAAAGGTGCATAACATGCTTCTTCAAAAGTGGAGAACAATTCATGGCCTTTACCTGCCGCAAAATGCAGCCCAGTGAAGAGCAGTCCATCCATTTATATCACGAAAATCAATACTGACACCTGAAACAGCTATTGGCTTAAGAGCCCAATTAAAACCAAGAGCAGCTGTCAGATGCAGGACTCCTTGACCCTCATCATCAAGAACAGTAGGACCTCTCCCTTCTACAGTGAAAGTATGGATAAGCCAAGAGAAAAACTTCTCCTTCAACCACACCTCACCTTGTTGCTCCTCCAATGACCCAGAAACAAAAAAGTTATCACCTGAAAGAATCTTCATTGTTATGTTGCTATCCTCCTCCATCAGCGAGATGATTATATTTTCTGTCTCTCTTTTCTCCCCAATAATTTCAGGACTGATGGTAGTAGATATGGGGCCCCTTGAAATTAGCGTATCCAGACGCTCAAGAGCACGCATCTCATTTATATGTTCAGGTCTATGTCGATATTCAAATTCACGTACTTCACTACAAGCCAACCGGTTTGAGCATGATACATAAAATGGTACCACGCCTGCCTTGTGTGGTGGAGCATGGCAGCAGAGAACCCCATCTGCCAATACCTTGGCTTCGGCCTCAACCTCCCCAAACATACACGACCATTTACATTGGACAAGTTCTTCCCCATACTTGAGAAATCTTCCAGTAATGAGCACCTGCTTGGCAGTGGAAGGTTAGGGGGGAAGTACATATGTAGATATAACAGCTAAACAAATGCGTTAAAAAAAAGTTAAACATACATCAAGTAAACATTAAAAAACGCACATTATAAACCCAGCCTTTAATTCGCATTATGCAATTACCTTTCCAGGTAGACATACAACTTACTCATTAGTAGAAAGACACACATGTAGGAAGGATTTATAGTAACTGTTAAGTAGAGTTAGACTAGGGAGAGAAATAAAACGAAACAACAGCCACAAATCAACACTAGAGCAGCACTTAGAAATCTGTTATCTCTAAGAACAGCAAGGTACATGGACACTTTGTTTCTGTATACTCGAGCAGAAATCTCTCAAAAGAGATGCAAATGCAAGAGCTTTTCAAAAGTACCTTTGTTCCTGATTTGCAGTAGGCCCAGTTGGGGGAAAAATCAGAGATACTAAAAAGTTGGTCTTGAGAGAGCGAAAAGTTCAATGTATCTGTGTCCAGTTGCAGTTGGCCGGGAACACAGGAGTTCCTTACAACATCCTCTGTCTCAATCTCATTCCATGAATACCCGTTATTTGACTGCAATTGCAGTTCATTCACCTCTTCTAGCTCTTTAGCCATCCACCTGGAGAAGCTATCAACTTTCTTTAAGCCTTCTTCCTGTTGAAGACCACTTACTGGTGATTGTTTTAGAACATGAGGGCAATTACCAGCACCCATACTAGAAATATCTTTTTCAGTATTATCTTTTGTCAAATATTCAATTTGCGAATCTGGAAGCTGTTTTTGATCATTCCCGTGCACATTGTCTTCTTCATAATCTCCAAGCCTTGTATAAAAGGGATCTACAGTATTTTGGAGATTTGAAGAAAGAAATTGGCCCTCGATAGAATTTCCATTGATGTCATAAGCTGAGCTAGAAATAGAATTTTGGTTAATCTGTCCCTGCAAGCAAAACAACTGACTCCCTCATGAAGAGAATGCAGAATCTACTACTAATCAGCACATCGAATGTGAACCCCACTTCATTGCGCAGCACATAGAAAAAGAAAGGGGAAAAAAAGGATACTGGTATACTGCCTTAAATAATACCTTGGAGAAAAACAAAAGACAGAAAAATTCTTTCACCCAATTGAATAAATAAATCACAATACACATGATACTACTTCAGACCTACATAACCACTTGCATCTAGAGAACCCATTGAATAGTCTTCGTCCAGAGGGCCAGGATCTTGTAGAATACAACTTTAGAAATGAGGCCGAAGGAAAATGTTACTAGAATATGTGGACGACTTCCATCTGTAGAAGTTCAGATTGAGAGGTACGGTAGAATTATAGGAAGAAATCAATTGACAAGCATGTACCTTTGTCTTACAATTGATTTCTATGCGAGAAGAGATCTTTTACAATATTTCAAAGAAAACTGAATTAGAAGTCGTACTGTCATCCTCCAGCTATGATGTAAAAAAGTTCATCCACAATGCAAAGGCTGAGGAAGTTGGTAAAGGGAAAAAGAGATCCTGCTTTCCAGCAAACGGCAGGGCTTTCATGTACTTTTCCATGTTTGTACATTCTAAAAAAGTTTTGTACGTTTAGTTTCATAAAGACATAGTTGTTTGAAGCAAAACAACCTTACATTTGGAAAGTGTTGTTCTAAGGGTGTATTCTTCACAAACCAATTTGTAAAAAAGTTGGCGAAAAATTCACACTAATAAAAATTGTATACCATCTTATTCCGAGTAAGAATTCATACGATCTTCAAGAACAGTGGCATTATGACAGTATAGAACTAGAGATCAGCCATAAAAGCAGATATTGTGCAAAAAGTTGGGAGGAAATCAAAGATGATTTCAGACACAAATTCGAGAAGCTCCTTTTCTCGGGCTACATATTTGTTGACATGGAAGTGCATAGATAATATTTTTCTTCTTTCGAACTTTGAACCAGCAGAATTAGTTATTTCGTACAGCTACCACTAAACTGTAATGCAGGAGTACTAGTTATCAGCCGTAGGTGACATGGAAATCTCACGCATGTAATAGATGCCATATTCAAAATTGTATAGTTTACAGGGGACAAACTAAAGTTCCTTATTGTTTTACTTTGCAACTAAGGTTGCTTATTACCTTCCACCCAGAATGGAGATCTGGGAAGTTCCAAGACCCGTGCATGCCAGCACTTTCCCCTGCAGTTAAACTCCCAAGAACATCTCCCCAGGGCTCCAAATCAAGTGTTCTTTGAGCGCCAGATACAAAACGAGCATCATCACACTCACCATTTACATGTCCAGGGACAATGGGAATATACTCCGATGGAGCAGTCAAAGTTCCTTCATGATGAATTTTCATGTTTCAGAAACAATTTCATGTTTCAGAAACAAACTCAAGATCAAGAAATGAATCAGAAAGCATGGGTAAAAAATCAGTAGTTCTCAAAAGGAGATACCAAAATCCTGCAACAAACTAGAAGAGCTAGACTCGCCACCTCCCTCCGTTGTACGAGACCCTTGTTGAGACACTTCTGGATATGAATGATATCCAGGGTACGTGCAACGATTACTCTCAGCATTAAGTTGCACTATGGATGTAGCAAAAAATGTTAAGGTTAAAACATTCTTTCTTAAAAATTGCCTTACAAAGAAAGTCCAAGTTAACAAATAGGAACAAAATATAAAGAGGTTACCAGATTCAGCATCTTCATATGCGGAAGTCAGAGTGCTGGTTGGACTTGTCATATCAGTGTATGCTGAAGCTAAATTATCAGGAGCAGGGGAAGAGCTAAATGAAAGTGAGCTATCGTAGTGAGAACTGGTTGAGACTGTTTCCGTATCCAAAAGGCAGTTGGCGTTTGTTTTGTTTCCCTGAAGAAGAGAGAGGGATCAACAAAACAGATTTAAACAGATGTCCAGAAGAGCAATAAATATGCATGTATGAACAAGAACAACAAACGCCACCCAGTTTTTCTTGTTTTTTCTGATGCCCTTCCAAGAAGATGCACAAAATCAAATGTTTTGGAGAATCTATTTGATGCGCCATCAAAAAGTCTAACAAGAGCATGGAAGAAGAATAGGTTGGACTAAAAACTGTTCGCATGCTATTTGGATCGAAAATCACCAATTGGAGCTTAAAAGTTGTAATTGGGTTTTTTGTGTAACCTTTTTAGGTCGGCGGTCCTATGGGCTTTTTGAGACATTTTATTCTATTTTTTAATTAATTTTAGGCGTTCTATTAGTTTAAATAGATATGAAAAATGCATGTCTTGTTGGCTAAGTTTTCAGAGTTCTACGTAGATTAGATTCTTGCTTTCCTCTCTAGCTTAGGATTTGTCATGTGCCTATAAATAGGGCACCATTCTAAGCGTTTTGCATAAGCTTTTACATGAATAACAGTTGAGAAGAGAGATGCAGCTTAGATTCTTATTACTATTTCACCGTCCTCTCTCTCCTCCATCCTCCTCCTCTTTCCTCCCCATTCTTCCACCCCAACGTTCGTATCTCCGCCGCTAACGGTCATCTCCCTCTTTCTTCTCCGCCTTCTATTTTTCCTCTTTTTATCTTATCCTTTACATCCTTCTCGTACCTCCCTTTCCTGCTATAACCAAAACCAAAGCTTTGAAGAGCCTTGCTCCGATTTCCTCCGACCGCCGGAGTAAGCGGTCGGAGAAGGTCTTTTCGACTTCTCCCTGTAACTAATGGCTGGAATCTTCCATTTTCAACCCTAACTTCCAATATGCAGCAACTGGTTAGGGCAAAATCGGCCTGGGCGTCTTTGCTCAAGCCTGATTTTGCCCCGGAAGCCTCGTCTACACTCATGCAGGTGAATCTACAAACTATTGATGGTAAGAAGTCGTTCGCTGTGAATCCGGTGGAGGTTATTGCATCAAAGAACAAATGGAGCTCAGCTATTATCGGACAGGTTATGGGTAACTCCTCTTCCTTCTTTAACATGAAAAAATTCGCTGAAGAGCGATGGCTATGTAAAGGACTTTTGGAAGTCCAAAGGAAAGATGAAGATCTTTTTATTTTTCGTTTCCAGTCTGAGGAATCGAAACAATGTATCTTAGATCTTTCTCCCCTCCCTTTTGGGAATAGGGTTTTGTTTCTTTGGCCTTGGTCGCCGGAAAAACCCATTCAAAGGCTAAGCCTGGACTCTGTTCCAGTGTGGATTAAATTCCCTGATCTTAGACTGCACCATTTTCTTCCGCACGTGCTTAGTGGCATAGGTTCTCTGGTGGGGAAGCCTTTATTCATGGATAAACCCACTACTGCACAAACACGCGTTTCTTTTGCTCGTATTTGTGTTGAAATTAAGGCTGGGGCTGATCTCCCAAAACTGGTACACTATCTGGATGAAAATGGTATGGAATGCTCCCAAGAAATAATATATGAATGGATGCCCATTCATTGTCCTACCTGCAAGACCTTTGGTCACAGCTGTACCCAGTCGAACCCCAAAACTGTTGGTTTTGGGACTCGTCAGCCCCCTCTTGACACCAACAGACAGAAGCCTCCAAATCTGAAAAAACAGAGAAACAGTAGGAAACCCCCAATGGCCAGGTCTCCCACTCCTGGGAATTCGAACTTTCCTACACAGCCACTAAACAACACTATGGACCAAGCACTTAACACCAAAGTCTCCCTCAAGGAAAACCATCACAGTAACCCCAAACGCAGAACTCCCATTCCAAATCACGGCCCAGGTTCATTAAAACCTGGGAAGAGTTCTCACAACACTTTTGCTCCTCTAACTGATCTGAAGAGTGATGGTAATGATCACTTAGTCAGTCCAACACATGAAACTGCGGGTGAAGTTGGTACCTTACTAGCTCCGATGAGGAAAATGATGAGAACACCCCTACTGAAATTATTAGAGATTCCTCTCCCAGGGCTACTCCTCCTATCCATGGCCCAACTTCAAGAATGAAATCCATCATAACCAAGGGTAGTAACTCTAGAACCAAAGACGGGAATACTTCAAACGCTCAGCCAAAAGCTAACCACTACTCTGAGTCCTCTAGCCGCTCCCCCTTAAGTAGACAAAACAATGGGCGCAGGGGTAGGCCTAGGGGTGGACGATCAAAACGATGATTAAAATAGCGCGTTGGAATATAAGGGGACTCAACTCCCCCTTAAAGCAAAAAGAAATTAGATCATATATAACTAGTAAAGACATAAGTATTATTGGTCTCCTTGAGGTCAAAGTTAGACATAATAACCTAGATGCCTTTTCCAAACGAACTCTTAGGCATTGGGAGGTCTTCCATAATACACAACCTAACTCCGTGGCACGAATCTGGTTGGGTATTAACCCGGACCTTTTTCACGCTCAAGCCCTGCACTTTGATGACCAATGCATCACTTGCAGGATCACGGCCAAAACCTGTGACCAAGAATCTTTAATTGTCTCCGCTATCTACGGCTATAATGAGCGTAGTAGGCGTAGGGATCTCTGGTCTTGCCTAAGGTACCTCAGTACCATCTATGGGCAACTTTCATGGATTTTAATGGGTGACTTTAACACCATTCTTGACACTGGTGGTAAAAAGGGAAACAAGAAGTTTGATAAGAATGCAATCAAGGAATTTAGGGAATGTCTTCAGTCAATTGATGTAATGTTTATCCCCTCTAGGGGGTTTGAATTTACATGGTCCAACAAAAGGGACTTGTCGAATAGAATCTCTACCAAAATTGATCATATGTTTGTGAATGAGGAATGGAATAATAAGTTCCCTAACTACCAATTAGATTATGAAGCCCCCCTAATATCAGACCACTCTCCTGGGATCCTATCCATTAAGATGTCAAAGAACTTTGGACCTAAACCTTTTTAAATTCATCAAAGGCTGGATGAAGCACCCGCTCTTCAAGGATACTCTTGTTAGTAGTTGGTCCACCCCTATTCATGGAAATCCCCAGATCCGGCTTTTTAAGAAATTAAAAAGGCTCAAGGAGCCGCTCAAAAAACTGAACCAAAAATACTATGGCAATATTTCCTCAAAAGTGCAAAACGCTAGGCAAGTTTTGGAATTGGCTCAACTGAAAGCCATGGAAGAGGATTCCAATCCTCTTGCTGCCCAGCTTGAGAAGAATGCTCTGGAGGAATATGTTAAGCTATCAAACTTTGAGGAATCTTTCCTCAAAGAAAAGGCTAGGATTCGATGGATGAAGGATGGGGACAAAAACACCCAGTTCTTCCATCGTTCTGTAAAAGCCCATACTGCCAGGAATAAAATCCTTCGGCTTCAGGATGACAGTGGCAGGTGGACCTCTGAATATGATGAGGTCAAAAGCCTGGCTGTTAATTTCTTTGAAAATCTTTTCAATGATGTTAACCCATAACATCCTCAGAATGATATCTGGTCTGGTAAAATACTTAGCGATGAGTATGCTACTACTATGACTGCTGGTGTCACCCCAAAAGAAATTAAAGACACACTGTTTTCCATGAAAACCGACAGTGCCCCTGGTCCGGATGGCTTCACTGTTGAGTTTTTTAAAGAAAATTGGGATTTGGTTGGTAATGAGCTCACCCAGGCTATTGAGTATTTCTTTACACATGATTACCTTTACTATCCCATTAACACCACTGCCATCTCCCTCATTCAAAAAACTGTGAGCCCAGTCAAAATGAAGGAGTTTAGACCAATCTCTTGCTGCAATGTTTCTTACAAAATAATTTCCAAAATCCTTGCAAACAGAATCAAACCCATTCTTCCCCTATTGGTTGACGAAAACCAGTCTGCATTTGTTCACGGGCGCTGCATCCAGGATAATATCCTGCTTATGCATGACTTGGTTAAGTCCTACCATAAACCTGGGGGCCCTAGTGGGTGTGCCATTAAGGTTGATATCATGAAAGCATTTGACACCATCAAATGGGATTATCTGCTAAACATCCTCACTCTCATGCGCATTCCTGAGAGATTTAGGCATTGGATTTACCTCTGTATATCTACTGCTTCTTTCTCTATTAATCTTAATGGATCACTCACGGGCAACTTCACATCCACAAGAGGGCTGAGACAAGGTGATCCCTTATCCCCTGCTCTTTTCATTCTCGCTATGGAAGGATTTAACCAGCTTCTCAAAACAAATTCACAATGCCATCCTTTCAAGTTCCACCCTAGATGTGGGAACTTGAATATTAGCTCATTAGCCTTTGCGGATGACCTGTTCATTCTGTCAAAGGCTGATGAGGACTCCATCAGAACAATCAAGGACACCCTAAACTCCTTTGCTAGACAGTCTGGGCTCATTCCAAATCTTGCTAAATGTGAAGTCTACTTCTCTGGTACTTCAACCACCAAAATGCACACCCTTTCTACAATCCTTGGTATTACTAAAGGTACTCTGCCTATTAAATACTTGGGGCTCCCGCTTGTGAATAAAAAAATTTCATATACTGACTGTTTGCCTCTCCTAGAGAAGCTTAAAACAAAAACCACCAGCTGGACAGCTTCAAAGCTGTCCTATGGTGGTAGACTCCAGCTGATAAACTCTGTCCTGTTGGCTATCGTCCGCTACTGGACTGCTGATTTCTTCCTTCCTAGGAAGGTCATTAGGGAAATTGAACGGTTCCTGCATTCGTTCCTTTGGGGCAGCCCAAGGAAGGCCAGAGTGAATTGGCGGGATGTCTGTATGCCCAAGGAAGCTGGGGGGCTTGGCATTCCAAACCTTGCACAAACAAACAATGCTTTACTAATGAAACAGGTTTGGTTTATCTGTGAGGGAAAGGAATCCCTTTGGGTCAAATGGGTTCATTCAGTCATTCTAAAAGGTAAGTCAATCTGGATGGCTGCCCCTAAGCAGCAGGATTCTTGGTTGTGGAAGAAACTGATTCTGGTGAGAGACATTTTTGAAAAGCACATCACACGTGTAATTGGGAACGGGTCCTCTACCTATTTTTGGTATGATCCCTGGCATCCCTGGGGCATACTAATCAAAAATCACCCACAGCTTAGGTCAAAACTTAACTTCTGCCTTGAGGCAAAGGTTTCAGACGTCATTCAAAACCAACGGTGGAGTCTTCCTTTTGGGAGAGGTTGGGATAGTCAGGTTATGGCATTCCTGCATGAGTGTGTTAGGATCCCTATCCTTTCTTGTTCTGACTGCTGGGAATGGAAACCCAGTAAGCAGTTCTCTGTACATAGTGCAGTTAATGCTTTAACTCCCACATATACCCCCATTCCATGGACAAAAATTGTCTGGAGTAGGTCCGTTCTTCCTAGATATGCAATCATTCTCTGGTTTGCATTTTGGAAGAGGTTACCTACTCTTCAAAAGCTTGCTTCTTGGGGTATTGCTGACTTGGATCGGTGCAAATTGTGTGACTGTCATCAGGAAACACAAGAGCACTTGTTCTTCAACTGTCATGTTTCAAAGGGGATATGGTCATGTGTGCTTGGGAAACTAAATTGTGCAAACTTTGTCTTTTCACTGGATACTATCCAAGAGTGGTTGCTCTCTAACCAATGGCATTCTAAACTGCAACTGAACTTAGTTCGCCTATGTCTCTCTGCTGCTGTTTATGGCATCTGGAAAGAAACCAAAGAATCCACAGTGCCTTGAGTAGAAACCCTCAAACAATCACGGGGGATATTCTACAAAATGTACGAATGACTGCTTCCTCATGGAGGAATTATCGGAAAACTCAAAACAATTGGCACATTGCGATCAACCTGGGACTTCCTATGTCCATTTTCTGTTCATAACTATTTTCTCATATACTGCATTTAATGTTTTTGTCCATTCTACTCTCCATTTGCATTTGTGGGATTTTGATGCATGGCCTTTTAGACGGGATACTGCTACTATTTTCTCCTTTTGTAGATATTTCTTGCCGCTATGCAGCTGTGTGGTGGTGGCTTTGGATCCACTGATTTTTTGCTTTCTCTTCATCTCGGTGGCTGGTTGGTCGTCTACACGGTTGGCTGGCCGAAGGGTGCTTGGCGTTGTATTGATGATCAATCTTGGATGGTTTCATCACTTCTCTCAGAGGAGCCCCATTATCATCTTGCTGGATCTCAGTCTCCCTGGTGTTTTCTAGCCTTTGCACAATGCTGTTTTTATTTTGCTTGGGCGGAAGTACTTTGTGGTTTTATTTGGATTTCCTTTGTAATTAATTTAGCCATAGTCTTGTGGTCAGTGTGGACCACCTTTTGCTTGAAGGTTGGCACTAGTTATAGCGCTCAAATTGTAAGCCGCCTTTATTGTGCATTGCCATTTGGCTATGCCATCATTTTGTAACTTGTCATTTGGCTTTCAATGAAATTTAACTTATAAAAAAAATAACAGATGAGAAAAATAAGTGTTTTACGTTCAACAGCTGTTTGTGCTTTGTTTTTGAAGTTTGTTTACTCAAGCTTCGATCTTTTGAATTCTTTTTATTTTCATAAACTAAAATTTCATATATAAGCCAAATATGCGAATTTACAATAGATACTGTCAATATAAAGCAACAAGCAGCTTAGTCGAAGCGAACATAGAAATATAGGTGGCTTACAATATGTTTCTTGTAACTAATGTCAACCTTTACAAAAAGGTGGTCATAGGTGACCACTAGATCTAAGAACTTAGAACTAAAATGCGAGTAGAAATGGAAATTGCCACCCCGTACAAAAGTTGCCTAAGGCAATAACAAAATATGTGGCTTGTGATAAGCTACCATATGTCAATAGCAGCCGTAGCAATCATTTGAACCAACAATAGTAGTACCGCCCCCACAAGGATTTCCTGGACAATTGCTAAACTAAACCTAATCCCAACAATAATGGTAGTAGATAGAAGCTCAACCCAAATAAAGAAACAAAAGTAGAACCAAAAGCCAATTTTTTATTTATCCATGTTGGAAGCGATCTACTAAATAAGCCGGAGTGAATGAGTGCAACACCCGATTGATGAGCCACCCGACCAACTGCTAGTCCCCGAGATCGTGGAGCAGGTATTTACACAACAAGCAAGTAAGCAAGTAAGCAAGCAAGCAAAGCAACTCAAAAGTATCAAAGTAACCTAGAATGTCTATAAGCAGACACTATCCCTGAAGAACTCAAATAGACCAGGCAAATTATTATCCCAACCACCGCAAGGACATAGGCATAAGAAGTTCTGTAGAGTTAGCTCAACTTCAGAATGGAAAGATCACCACAAACTAAGTAAAAAAAATCCGCATTGCAAGCCCCAAATTTACAGCAATTTTCCAATTTACTTTGAGACATCATGGTATTTTGCCATGAAACGACACCAAGCCTAATGTTCTATAAAACTTCTCCAATTACAATCTGTTCATTCCTCTGAGGAGATTGATGAAACCTTTGATTTCGTCCTCTCCAAACTGAGTAGACAACTGCAGCTAGGCCAAAGAATACCAGATCCTTCTGAAACTTGGAACACCAATGGTTTTCTAGTAGCCATTCCTAGAGGTTATCTTATGAGAAATGAGGGTTTTACAATGTAGCCGGAGAAGTACAATCTTCTAAGCAACCTTGGAAAAGAGACAAATGAAAAACAAGTGTTCCTAGTCCTTTGGTTGTCTGCCACAAAGCAGACACAAGTCAGTATCCACAATACCCTATCGGACAAGCTTTACTAGAGCAGGCAACCTATTCCAAAATGCAATGCACAAAATGATTGCATATCTAAAGAGATAACGCTTACTTCAAACGATATTAGTCATGGTAACAAGTTGGGAGAGGGAAATATTTGCAACTGAGGCACTCCGGATCGAAAATTGTTAGGCAGGGGTCCATTTCAAGTAATCTTCATTGACTGTGATTTGGATGTCTTTACAGGCATTATAGAAACTTATTACTTGACTATCCCATCATCTGCCAAATGGTAATCTCCATTGGCAGCAATGTATCACTTCAGACACCCTAGCTTCCATGCTAATATTCAATTTCTGTTGCAACTCATGGAAATTTTTTTATCAATATATCCCATGGGTGCCAGGGATTAGACTAGAACGAAGTAGTAGTACCTTTTGAATTAAATCAATTCTTTGAGTAGGAATTGCAGTATGAATTCATCCCTTAAGTTGTTCAAGAAGCTTTCTAAGGGTCTAAAAAGGTTCTTGGCTCGAAAATTGTTGATCTGTGAGGGTTGATCAACGTAAATAAACATCGTATGTAACAAGTTTTGTTGCGAAACTACATTTATACAAGGGGTATAACAAGGTTCTTTGCCTCTCTTTAATTTCCAATCGTTTTTCTTTGTATTCTTCATGTTCTTTGTGAGTTCTTCAATTTCTTGTTATCAAAAAACCTTTTGGGAGTGCATGCTTTCCGCCAAGCACGTATTCCGCTAAGCACGCAAGCCGTTTTGATGGTGTTTTGACAATCTTTTTCAAGATGTTGACGGAATCTTTAATTTCTTTTTCTCCAAATCCCATATACAGCTGCCGGGCAGCCCAAAATATAGTAATTTTTTTTTGAAATTGAAACTCAAATTGTCCTGGTACTCTTAGTAAGCCAATCTAGAATGTTTTACCAAATGTATAAGTTGCCATTGCACATCATTGGCTTCAAAATAGATCTCTAAACATCGGTAGAGTATGCACATTAGAAGAATATGTGGTCATGGCTCTCAGCACACCTGTTACAAAGAACACAAGTATTAATTAAAATTAGACCTCAATTTAAAAGTTTGTCTTGCATAAACATCCTCTTCCAACATGCCAAGTATAATTGCATATCTTGGATTATGATGCTTACACCTGACAATTTTATACCAATTTACCACTGAATCAGCCACTTGTAAAGCTGATGTTACACCTTTAATTGAAAATTTCTTATATAGGATCCACTTCCAATGCTCAGAACCATTATTTGGCTTAATGGTTTTGCATGCTTGGTAAAAACTAATGACCAAATCATCTAAAACCCTTCCACATTGCAGCCTCCATTGGTTGCCTTCCAAAACTTTGGATACTTTTGCATATCGCCTGATATTTATCTTTCTTTTCATTTCAAGAACTACATTATTCATGATAGACAAAGGATGCCATGGATCCTTCCAGAAATAAGTAGTAGCATCATTCTCAATTATCCTTTTGATATACTAGGTGAAATGGTTTCTCACCCAAATGAGCATTTTCCACATCCAAGAGTCGATGAGTTTGCTTTTTGCCTCCCAACCTGACTTTCTTTTTAGGATAAGTGTGTTTACCCACTAACCACAAACTTTCTTTGTCTTCACAAATGTTCCAAATGATTTTTATAAGGTAAGCATCATCAATAAGACCAAGTCAGTTATCCCTCATCCTCCACTTTTCTTAGGCTAACAAATAAAACTTCACTTGATTTTTCCCTTTCTTTGAACCTCCCAAGAGAAAAGACTTTAGAATTCTTTTAATTTATCTTACAAACGTCTTGGGCAGAAAGTAAGGAGCTGTTCAATACCTGCATATAGCTACTAAATCAGAATTTATTGTTGTACCTTTCCACCATAAGAAAGATTTTTGTCACACAAGCTTTTAATCATCTTGTTCAATTTGTCTAGCAAAGGAGAACAATCCCTATAGGAAAGCTTCCCGGCAATTACAGGAGCACTCAAATATCTTATGAGCAATAACAAGAGTTGCTTTTGTCAGGACGTGCATTGAGCTTACTGCTGGTAGCAACTTCCAAATCAGGTCAAGTTCATTAATGAATATTGAAAAGATGTCTACCGACAAATGGATGCCAATTCAGTGTACCAAATGTAAAGCATTCGGTCATTCATGTGATACTAAAAATAAGGAGAATGTAACTGCGAGTGGAAATCAAAACGACAACTGGAAAACACAACGAATAAACCATGAAGCATAGGCAAGTGATGAACAGGGACAAAGAAAAAGGAAATAGACCATCCTCAATAAAGCTGTTGAAACAAGGATTGAAGCTTCCAACATGACTCGTGCAAGATCTATCGGTTTTATTCTATCTTGAAATCCGGTCTTTCCTTTTAACAAAATAAAGTAAATCTATATTGCCAGACCAAAAGACAGAAAATGGGGAAAAGCCAAGAATGACATTGATGTTGTATACAACAACAACAACAATATTACCCCATTGTCTTAGAGGCTCCCGCCTATGGCGGGGTATAGGGGGTCAGATGTACACAACCATATCTATGTGTTAGAAACACACAGAGGTTGTTTCTCGATGACCTATAATGAAGTCAAGTTGTGTCGATCAGCTGCTACTTCACAATATAAGAAGCGCAACCAATTTAATGAAACACTTTGCTTTATTCCATCATATTCCAAAGTCAAGAAAAAATGTGTCCTTGATATTGTATACGTATGAAGCAAGGGAAAAATGCCCTCTTCCATCCCCTTCCATCCCCTGCTCTCTTTTTGATAGGTTTGAAGCAAGGGAAAATCTACAACATGCACAAATGGAACTGAGGGATTAGGTTTGAAGCAAGGGAAAATCTACAACATGCACAGATGGAACTTATGAGGGATTGCTAAAACAAACAGTTGTAGGATGAGGAAACACCCTGCCTTGATGACAAATGTTAGACTCCTCCAATGTCAAGAAGTTTTCTAGAACGAGAAATCAAGGATAAACAACTGCTGAACCTCAAGATTCCAAAAGAATCTTGTATATTTCGCATTATCATCCAGGTGTATTCGATCTAGAGAAAAAGAAAACCAGAGATTCTACAAAATGACCAAAGGGATACACGGAGCATACTGAAAGGAAATACTCCATAATATCAGGTTTTTTGCTTCTTCTTGAAGGAGTGTCAAAATGAAGAAAGACAATTGGAAAATTAGCATCAACTTAGGCTTGCCAATGAAGATCTTCAACTCTTAAATGTTGCTAGTTGCTTCTACTCACTGTCTATCCTTATGTTCTAGTTGGCTCTTACACTGGTTTGGTTATTAGGCTCTAAAGCCTCTACTAGATTAGTCTTTCCGGGTTGCCTTTTCACTTGTATTGGTAGGGATTTGGTATTAGCTTTGGCAGACGGAAAGTGATTAAGCTTGGCAATAGAATATGGTCAGAACATGGCTAGTAAACTTTTGTGTCACTTATATTTTGAGCATATTATGTTTGATGTTGTTCACCCCTAACAACTACCTTCTGTCTATTTTGACGCGTATACACACATACATACATATACATACATACATTAACATACAAAAAAAATTCAAAGATAAGATGGCTAGGTTTTGGGGATAGGAACATTGATTTCTTTAGTAGACCAATTAAACTTTATCAAAACATAAATAAGTTGCTCTGGTTGCAAGATAGCGAAGGCGATATGGTAGAGGACTATGAGGAGATCACGTCCTTGGTCGGAGATCACTTTTGAAATCTTTTTCCAGCACCCTCATGAAGTATCTGTAGTCTTCCTCAACACTTAACAGATTCACCCACGTATTATTTCATACCTTTATCAAACTAGCCTTTCATGCCCCCAACAACTTAGTCTACTGCCAAACCGATACCCAGCATCACTAGACTCTAAAAAGTACAAGGAATACCAGATAAAACAATTAACAGAAACAACAAAACTATATGCATAATAGTAATAGAACCGGTGTAAAAGTGACAGGACATACCTTGACATCCAAGTAATGGACAAAAACTATATGCATGAGGTCCCTGTAACATCAGAAAAATAATACAATATTTCAGCCATTGGTGTCATCAGAGGACAGCAAAAGCTTTTTCATATCAGATAAATCAACGTTAAATAGTCAAAGGACAAACAAATGGATATTAATTATACAATAGGGACGATGATAGATATTCTTTGCATTTAACTAACTGAAAAGACCAAGAAGACTAATGAAAACACAAGAAGCCAGCTTATAGATCATTTACAACAGATGAAGGCGTAGTTCCCCTCGGAATATCAGGTTTTGCAGCAACTTGATCTTTTAAGTAGTAAAAAAGTCCTAAAGGCAGAAATTTCACATTTGCTTCCCGTATCAATGATTCAGATCGTTACAGTTTTGGATATAGCTGGCAGAAATGAATGAAAACTGTACATCTTAGGCAATACTTGGAGCTAAGTACACGCAAATTGACCAAAACATCCCAACAACTGAAAGGTTAAGAGGTGGATGCATGAAGAGGAGGGCACCGATAGGTGTGCTTTCACTATATGCTCCTTTTGCCAAAAAATAAATCAAGCTACTCCTAAGATTCAACAGAAATGCCAGATTTCCCGCAACAATTTGTATGCATGCCTGGAACTTTTACAGCTGAGATATTTAGGAAGATGATAAACATATGCCCAACAGTGTTACCCACACCCGCCTCATTAATCCATCATTGTTTTGAATGTCCATTTCTTCGCTATTGATTTAATGAAAAAAATCAATATGCAGGAGCACATATTATCAAAAGGAGGGATATATATATCATTTTCAAAAATTTAGACACAAAACACCATAGAAACTAGTCAAATTGTCAGAAAGAGTCTACAAGCTACTTTTCTGCAATAGCAGGGATGTTTTGAATGCGACAATCTGGGTTCAAGTTTCACGGGCATCATTTTTTTTTTTTTTGGTAAATTAAATTTTCATTAAAGGCCCAAAGGCAAATTACAAAATGATGTCATAGCCAAACAATGATGAATTGGCTAGGCAATTTGAAAGGTGGCGTACAATTTGAATGCTTCACGGGCATCATTAGTGATACAGATGCTACTTTTTGGTTGGAATCGTAAAAAAAAATGACACAACACATATTAAGAGTGTTCTCAGGCACGACGATACATTCTTTTTTTTTTATCACGACTATACATTCATTGGACTGAAGTACAAAGAAGAGCCTTTAAGGCTGTCAAAGTTCCTTTAACAAAAGTCAAGACGCATGTTCGGTTACTTCACTTCCCTCATTTTCATTTAGAGTGCCCAGCTCGCTAGAAAACTAGTTGTCCAAAAGTAATTATAGCATTCGAATTTACAAATAAGAGAGAAAGAGTTTCCGAATTCAAGTCGTCAAACGTGTATCCCTGTCAGGAGCATATAAATCACGCAGTGACCTCAAACAGAAACTGTTATAATCCAATTGCGTGCCATGAAGTTTTATCACTTTATATAAATAATAATTAGAGCTCCATGACCCGCTACCGACAGATTATCCAGTATCTCATGTAGGTTTCTGTTTTCAGCCTTTCTTCCATGTTTACCTTACTCTTGTTGAGCATGTTCTAGAGATAATTTGTGAGAGGAAATGACACAGCATGTAGTACAAGCCAATAACAACAAAAAGTTATTGAACATCATTGATGTCTTACTGTTCAAGCATCCAGTAACTGCGCCTTTGGAAATTCTCATTGTCTTCTCCATGGGCATAATAGCAATGCAACATATCAACACTTCCAACCTGAAGAAAATCACTTGAAGCTTCCCAGAAAAGACAAAATATATTGTAGAAATGCTGACTGCCAAAAACTTTTTTTTGTAAGTTATATATTATAAATAGGCCAAAAGTGGCAGGTTTACAAAAGATGTTGCCATCCAGATGGCTTACAATTTGATGCCAAAAACTTCAAAGCTCCAAAAAAATTATTTTTTACTGAAAAGAAGAAAAATATGCTAGTCAACGAACATTTTGTTTTCCACAATCCACCAATACTCATACATGGGCTAGAAGACATTATGTCTAAAGAGAAATAATCTAATACCCTAAGGTTTAAATTTGTTAAACAACTATGTGACAACAAATTCAAATGAATGTAAACCCAAAGGCCATTTATGTTATTCTGGTCAAATATCTATTTAGGCCACTGTTTGCAAGATTATCATCAGATCTACATTCTTTGTATAGCAACAAAAGAAGCAAAGATCAAGTATGAAACCATTTTCTTCTCTCATTTCTTACTTTGCACACTCCCCAATAACCTTTTTTTTTTTTGTATTTAAAATTTTCATTTAAAAGGCCAAAAGGCAGAGTTACAGTAGAAAGATGGCTGGACTTAGAGATGAATCACAGCCACAAAAGTAAAGGCGGCATACATACAAATCACAGCCACATAAAGATGGCAGATTTCCACTAATCTAGTGCCAACCGATAGCAAAAGGTGGTTTGGAAAACCACATACAAAATATACAACGGTTAAACTGGGTAAAGTAAATACTAGATTCACAAAACAAATAACTGAGGCCATGGCATATTCAAGCATAGTATAATCTTCAAAGGTAGCCAACAGCTTCAACAAAAACAGTGACCGCCAATCTTCACTCCAATAATTCGCATTCATCCAAACCAGTAGTGAACGACAAAGCGGATGCAAAACACCAGGATTGAAAAAAAGATATTGCATCCAACGTGCAGAAGGCCAAGGGCCTCCAAGTAGCCACCAAGAAATCAAATTGAGAACTCTAAGGCAGCAAAATCCAGCATAACCCCAAGGGCAGCCCCCAGAAATAATCAAGCACAGGAAGAATAAAGCCGGCATAAACACAAGGTGTATGACGCTGCGCAAGACTAGTGAGTAGAATTGTCCAGTAACGCGGTGGAAAGACCATGAAGAAAACCCCATGACCAACAGAGAGCAGTATTGTCCAGAAAAGCAATGGGGAGGCAGTGGTGCAGACAACAAAAGGCCACTTTGGGCCAAGAACCCTGGCTCATTATGGGTGACTTTAATGTCATTCTTGATAGCAGGGGTAAAAAAGGACACAAAAGGTTTGACAAATATGCAGTTCAGGAATTCCAAGACTGGATTCGTGCTGTGGATGTTCTTCACATCCCGTCACGTGGTTTTGAATATTCCTGGTCAAACAGAAGGGATGTCAATAACAGGACGTACACCAAAATTGATCATATGTTTTGTAATGAGGAATGGAATCTTAAAATTCCTAATTATCAACTGGACTTTGAAGCTCCAGTTCTTTCTGATCATTCTCCAGGGATCCTATCAATTAAACTGGGACAGAACATGGGTCCTAAACCTTTTAAATTTATAAAAGGTTGGATGAAACACCCTAGTTTTAAGTCTACTCTTGAAGATAGCTGGAATATCCCTCTTCAAGGTAATCCTCAAATTCGTTTGGCAAAAAAGCTTAAAAGATTAAAAGGTCCTCTTAGAAATTTGAACATGAAATATTACGCTAACATCTCTGCGCGAGTGTTGAATGCTAGACAAGACCTGGAAATGGCACAATACAACGCCATGGTGGATTGCAATAATCCCATGTTGATACAACTGGAAGAAAACGCTCTTGAAGAATATATCAAACTCTCTTCTTTTGAGGAATCTTTCTTTAAGGAAAAATCCAGAATTAAATGGATGAATGAAGGGGACAAAAACACCCATTTTTTCCATCGTTCTATCAAGTCTCACACTGCTAGAAATAAAATTTTAAGGCTTCAAATGGATGATGGCTCTTGGACTAAGGACTATGAAGAGGTTAAATCACTTACTGTTAATTATTTTGAAAACCTCTTTACTGAGCCTAACCCTCTTCCAGTTGATTTACAATCCTGGGATGGTAAATCCTTGAGTCCTGAGCAGGCAGCTTCACTAACAACAAAAGTTACTCATAAAGAGATTAAGGATACTTTATTCTCTATGAAAAGTGACAGTGCTCCTGGTCCTGACGGGTTCACTGTGGAATTTTACAAGCATAACTGGAGCTTAGTGGGGAGGGAATTCACTGAGGCCATTGAGTTTTTCTTCACTCGTTCCTTTCTTTATTTTCCCATTAATGCCACTGCCATCTCCCTAATTCCAAAAGTTGATTGCCCTGTCATGATGAAGGAGTTTAGACCCATCTCATGTTGCAATGTCAGCTATAAAGTTATTTCCAAAATAATTGCCAACCGTATTAAGCCTTTCCTGCCTTTGCTTGTGGATCCGAATCAATCTGCCTTTGTTAAAGGTAGGAACATTCAAGACAACATTCTCCTTATGCATAACTTGGTGAAGCATTACCAAAGGGTTGGTGGTTCTCCTTCTTGCGCTATTAAAGTGGATATCATGAAGGCATTTGATACTCTTAACTGGGGGTACCTAATGTCTATCTTAACAAACATGCAATTTCCTGAACCTTTGAGACATTGGATTACTTTATGTATTTCCACGGCCTCCTTCTCAATTAACCTTAATGGTTCTCTCAATGGAAACTTCAAGGCCACAAGAGGCCTGCGACAAGGTGACCCATTGTCCCCGACGTTGTTCATCTTGGCAATGGAAGGTTTCACTCAACTATTTAAAAAAGTCATCCAATCCCACCCATTTAGCTACCATCCCAAATGCCAACCAATTGGTCTTAGCTCCCTCGCTTTTGCTGATGATCTCTTTATTCTTTCTAAGGCGGACAGCCAATCAATACACACTATCAAACTCATCCTCACTAAGTTTGGTGAGATGTCTGGTCTCAAGCCAAACTTACAGAAATGTGAAATTTTTACTTCCGGGATCACCCAGAATAAGAAACTGCTCATCTCAAACATCTTAGGTATGCCCTTGGGGTCCCTTCCCATTAAATACCTTGGTCTTCCTCTCACTAGTAGAAAGTTGTCTTCCTATGACTGTACCCCCCTTTTGGATAAACTAAAAGCGAGGGTCAACAGTTGGTCTGCTTCCAAGTTGAGCTATGGCGGAAGACTTCAACTTATAAAGTTTGTCCTTGTTGCTATAGTCAGGTACTGGACGGCCTCTTTCTTTTTACCTAGGAAGACTCTTCGGGATATTGAAGGTATCCTTAGATCCTTCCTATGGGGTGGTCCTAGAAAGGCTAAGGTGCGGTGGTCAGATCTCTGTTTGCCTAAGGAGGCTGGGGGTCTTGACCTCCCAAACCTTGCTCAGATTAACAACGCATACCTTATGAAAATAGTGTGGCACCTCTTTGATAACAAAGAATCCTTGTGGGTTAAATGGGTCCACACTGTTTTTCTTAAAGGAAAATCCTTATGGGAGGTTCAACCCAAAGCCCAGGACACTTGGCTTTGGAAAAAACTTCTCTGGGTTAGGGACAAATTTGAGCAACACATTAAGCGAATTATTGGTAATGGGAGAGACACCTCCTTTTGGTTTGATCCTTGGCATCCTTGGGGCATTTTATATAAAAAATTTCCGGAACTAAAGCGTAAACTCAGCATTGGACTTGATGCTAGGGTCTCGGATGTGATTAGGAGTGGAAATTGGAATCTGCCTTATGGCAGGGGTTGGGACTCCCAAGTAATTGCTTTCAGCCGTGCGTGTCAAGGAATTCGCATTTCAAACTCTTCTGACCATTGGAAATGGACCCCCTCCTCTCATTTCTCCATTTCCAGTGCCACTGTTGCTTGTTTACCTCCCCAGTGTGCTTTACCTTGGACCAAAATCGTCTGGAGCAGGAGACATCTTCCTCGTTTTGCTGTTATTCTTTGGATGGCTTTTCGTCGGAGGCTTCCTACTCTAGATAAGCTGTATCAATGGGGAATTGCGGATAACAACTGCTGTCTGCTATGTGGCTTGCTCCCGGAAAACACTGATCACTTGTTTTTCAGCTGCCTTTACACTTTTCCACCAAGTGAAAGGAATAACTTTTGCATAAAATAAAGATATTATTTGTAATATCTGATTTCCTTATGTTAAAGAGCGTGTTGCGAAGTATAAATTAATACCATTTTGAATATTTACATCATCCATATTGATTAATATATTGCATTAAATTTATAGATTCTTCAGTATAAGCTAAAGCAAAATCAAGCAAGAACTACGAATATCTAACGAGGTTTATATAATACTCAATGAAATGAGGGAAGAGTAGGTACACGAACATCAAGGAAACTATCTGACGATTGAAGCAAAATAGAGTTTCTTAATAAGAACAGGTAAGGGGGGAAAAGCTAAATGCACCAACATAATTAGGAAAGAAGAACTGAAAAGTCTACTTTAAGTCAGTTGTGAAAGCGAGGTGTTTTTTTTTTTTACACAAAATGTCGTTTCTTGCTTTTCGCAATAGAAATAATTCTCAGTAGGCCAAAAAAAGAAAAAGAAAATGGTTTGCATGTTGGACTTGCAAATGCAAAGGCAGCCAATGCACTCCCACGCAGAATATATTCTACTGATTATGCATGGAAAATTAAAGATGGATCATTATTTGAATACCAAAAATTAAGAATCTCATTATTCATGCTAACCTTGAGTTTCTCATGTGCTTCCTTCACTGTTTTGCCATCTTTCTTCTTCCTCCAATTGTGCCCATCTTTCCTGAAGTATCTCAGAACCTTCCGATCATAAAGAAAAACTGAGCCACCTGAAAAGATGAAAGCATATTCAGGACATCGTGGATTAGATATAGGCAACGTGAAAGCATAAAGCCCTAAATCTTTTTGGAACACTGAATACACAATAAAGAATTCTGGTAATATGAACTACTTAGAAAGTAGGACTAAGTATATCTAAGTACTAAAAAGGAATCCCGGTAAAGAAGAAAAGCAAGTGAATGTACAGAGAAAGGGCAAGGGCCTAGCCACTTTACATGCATCATATGCAGCCTTACCTAATACTCGTGTCAAAGACTTATCATACCTTAAACCATCCACCTAATATGAAACAGCTAAAGCTTTTCACGTCCAAAACAAAGACTTATACAGAAGGACATAGGTAGACGTATGCCTTGAAACTACAGGAAGCCTTAAGAAAGGAAAGAGACTAATTTCTCCTAATGAGATAATAACAACAGGCAACAATACAGCACAATATCTTATGTGATTACAAACGTTAAATGTGAAATAATCATAAGTGAAGAAAGTGAGCCAATCAAGTATGGTGTGATTTGCTCATAAATCTCTAACCCCTACATACTGCGGACTATTTGGAAGTCAAATGCTAACAAAATATCTCCTCGAAAGCAAGTAGATAAGATAGGTCTAGGGGAATTCCTCAACATAGATATAAAAAAATCTGGCAATGGCAAAACCACCGATAACCACTCCAAGATCACTTGAATATGAGAAAAGTAAAATTGCAACGTTTTCCAAAATTATAGAATATAAAGACTTGAAGAAGCTCATGCAAAATTCATCTGTAGCCTACGGTTCTATACTCTAATGCCCATATGCATGAAATTTCAGAGGGGAAAGCTTAGGTACATGTGACAAATCCTACACACATCACATTTTAATGTCAAAGAATATAACATGTCCGCACAACATTCTACTTCCACTCCTATGTTCAATGCCATGAAAAGTACAACTAAATATGAACAAAACGCATGCAGTTGGTTAGTAGGAAAGAAAAGAAAAACATCCAGGGACATGTCTAAGTAGTAAATCAGAAAATGGCACATATGCAAATATACATTTGTGGTGACAAATGAGCAGTCATACTTATTGGCATGTGTGGCGGCTCAGGTGTTACATGAAATTTTTGGTAATTGCGCAAAATTTCACATATCTCTGCAGGTCTCAACCATCTATGCTGCGCTTCGGACAAGATCTGGTTAATGTCTGTAATGAATCATCAGATTGTTAGATACTTAAAGAACACATCCAGTAGCTCACAGCAGAAAATTCTAAGTAGACATGCATGCAAAAACCACAAATTCTACATATATCCAGAACAAGACGAAGTGAACTAGTAGCTCATATAGTTAGCTTGGGAAACAACTTAGCACGGTGCTGCCCTAATGACTTGAATAGACACATCACTGAGTGTCAACAGTATAAAACAAGGTCAGCCACCTGGGAAAAAACTAAATAACGCTCTTTTAGTTACTGGTATCCATATGCTTTTTCTTTTCTTTTTCTTTTTTTTTTTTGTAAATTACTGGTATCCATATGTTAAAGCAACTTACAATGCTTTCTTGAAATCCTTGATCAAATTCTGGAAGAAAATTACTGCAACTATACAAAAGACACCTTTATGCAGTTACTGACATCCTAAAGCTTTCACTAGCAAGGAATATACATTCCAACGTCAACCTTGACCAGAAAATTTAGGGCTGCCAGACCTGTAGAAGTCTGACCGACGTTTAGCTGCCCCTGGTGTTTTGAAGATAAGAAACTTTTGTCCATCCTCCTTGGAAATGTTTTTCCCATACTATCTAAATGTTTTTTTTTTGTAATTTATAATTTCAATGAACTTTAAAATATGCATGCAGGGTAGGCATTATAATAGGCGGTACCAAAAACAATTGCTCAACGTGCATATAAACCATCAGTAGACAAAGCCTACTTTTAGAGAGCAATTCAAAATCTTAACAAAAGGGGAACCAAAGCTATTGCTTTGGTCTCCGTCCTCTACTCGTACGTCTACTATATTGCTTAACAACCTTGGCATTAGTGTCCTCAGTCAATCCCACCACTGTTTCAGACAGTTGAATTTGTTATTTGACCTCAAACCCCCTGGCATAAGTCAAAGAGGGATCACGAACATCATGTTCATGGTCAGTTTCCACCATATCAACATCACTATCAATTCCCCGTTACTTTAAAAAATTATCATTTTCCCGTTCATGAAAATGTTTTTTCACTTTACCTCATTGGTTCTTCTTTAACTTGGCTTCAGCTTCTGAACCTTGTCTTCTTTCATTTCATCTCCACCTTCCTCTGTCTCAGAGTCTTCATTCAATTTATCTTTGTGATTCTTCTTTGCTAGCTTACCTCGAAGGTCTCAAATGCATTTGACAACAATTCCATCTATTGACAATGCTTCTTCTTTTTATTCACTTTCTTCATTGCATTTGATCTCACTTTATGGCCAGCTTTAAATCAAAATTTGTGTCAAGGTTATAGCCGAGTAGCGATTTTCTCTAGCACTTTCTTTCTCATTTTGACCTTCATACAAGATAGTTTCTTCTACCTCATTTGTTTTTCCAAACTCATCATTCTTACTAGCCTAGGGGGTTGAAGTCTAGTTTCTCTACTGACAGAGCCCCAACATTAAGTCTTGAAGTAGAATGAGTTCTATGCTAGCCAGTGTATTGAATTTATTTTGTATTAGTATTGTCTCTGTTGGTTCCAATACAATATGATATGCAGCGCTCTCTTTTTCTATCATTGTTCTTGTTCTGCTTTCACTTGTGTATGTTGGTTCCTCCTTTGAGTATTCACATTGTCATTTTGGTTTCCATTCTGTAGTGTATTCACCATAGGCTTATAAGAGTGATCAAAAGCATTACATTTGGTACACCTTAAGGGCAACCATTCATAGACCACCTCCGAATAAATCAGTGTTGTTAGAGGCGCGGGGCGCACCGAGGCGATAGCTGTGAAAATTTGGGGCGCGGGGCGACGGGGCGCCCCAAAGTCATTATAATTTTAATTTTACAACACATACAAAATAATTAAGTAACAATAATTAACCAAACAATTATATTATCCCAAATACTACCCAAAACTAACCAATCCTTTTAAAACAATTCCCAACTTCAAATGCATAATACAAAGAAATAACTAAATATCATCATCTTCATCATTCAAGAGCTCCTCCTCTACTCCTTCCGATTCCGAGCTAACCAAATTGATATCTTCATCCTCGGCTTCTTCATCCACAATGGTTAAATTAGGAGTTGGAGCAACCCTCGAGGTCGATCTAGTACTATGCAGTGGTTCCAATACACCGGAAGCTCTAGTCACAGCGCTCCATGGTAGTGAATCATCTGCAAAGACATAATCATCATCATCACTTCCTCCATCTTCCATCCTCCCAAGTAACCAATCACTGCTGTCATCAATCTCTAAGGAGAATATGATCAGTGGTGTCTCTTATATCAAATCGACGCATTAGTGCCCTATTATACTTCACAAACACCAAGTCATTCAATCGTGCTTGGGATAGGCGATTCCTCTTTTTGTTATGAATCTAAGAAAAGAAAAAATAGAGGATATTTATTAGTTTCTTAAAAACAATATAGCCAATGATATTAATGATTAATATTAGAAATTAGAAAAAATATTGCTTACATGCTGGAAATCACTCCAATTCCTCTCACAACCAGTGGCACTACAGGTGAGGCTCAAGATTTGAACGGCAAAATTTTGCAGATTAGGTGTGGCGGACCCATAAGCTTTCCACCATTCAGCTGAATCATCATCATCATCATCATCCATACCCAGTATATCCTAACGACAACAAAAGCTATCGTCAGGGTCTGGGAGGGTAAGTGGTAGGCAGACAATACCTCTATCCCAAGGGATAGAGAGTCTGCTTCCAGTGAGACCCCCGGCTCTACCTGCATAAATTACATGATGATAGGGATAGGTTGTGCTAGTGTGTTAGTGCGTAAATTCAAGAAATACAAATAAAGGTCTTTCGATATTAAAATACACATCACGTATATATATACATGTAATGTAAAACAACAGTAAAATATATGCCACCAAGTAGGAAGTTAACCTAAAGCGTAGATCGTGTCTACGCCTATCTAGGTCCCTACATATACTCTAAAGTGTCCCTATATATGACTTATACCTCGTTAACCTTAATCTTATGTCTCCATAAACTCCTATCCTGGACCATGTCCTCAGAGAGGTGCAAATCTAGTAAGTCGTGTCTTATCTGCTCATTCCAAGTCAGTTTGGGTCTGCCTTTACTCCTGTTTCCCTCTACAATTAGGCTTTCAATTGCTCTGACCGACGCCGTTGTCTGTCTCCGCTTGACATGCCCAAACCATCTTAATCTTCCCTCCCTTATCTTATCGGCTATACTAGCCACGCCTAACCTTTCCCGAAACACCTCGTTTCTGATCCGGTCTAGCCGTGTATGCCCACACATCCATCTTAACATTTTCATTTCTGCCACTTCCATCTTCTGTAGTTGTGACTTCTTGATGGCCCAGCAGTCTGTCCCATATAGCATTGCCGGTCGTACTGCCACCCTATAAAATTTTCCCTTTAATTTAGTTGGAAAATTTTTATCACACAGCACCCCTGAGGCCGCCCTCCATCTACACCAGCCTGCTTGAACTCGATGTGCTACATCATTATCTATGTCGCCATTCAGCTGAATACAACATGAAATTTAAACATTAAGTATATCATTTGTCAATTCAATAGACAACTAAAAACAAATGATCAGTAATTACCAAATGCCATATCGAGCCTGTGCCTAATCGCCATAGGATTTGAAAAAACTCCTTGAGCCTCTCGATACAATGCCATTTCATCTCTCATGATCTTGTCTTGAACAGATACATCTGGAATCAACCTCTGAATACAATCATACAAGCCTTCCATGACCTCTTTACATTGAAGAATTCCTTGTACATCAGCATAAAAGACTGCCGGATTCAGGTAATGGCCGGCTGCATGTAATGGTCGATGCAACATATCATTCCACCTGTTATCAATTATTTTAAATGCCTTATCATATTTTTCTACTCTTCCATTAAATGCATTTGAGATTGCTTCTTTACATCTGTCCATGGCCTCATAAATGTAACCCATAGCGGGTTTCCGCTCAGCATCAACCATTCTCAACACCTTCACAAGTGGACATGCCAATTTGAGAGCATAGATGACATGCCTCCAATAATTGTTATTCAACACAATACTAGTCACTAATTTGCCACCAGACTCTTTGAACCACTGGCTCTTGGTCCATTCATCACTAGTAAACATTTTTCTCAGATTATGCTTCTGCATATGGATAGACCTCAGGGTGATGAATGATGTGGCAAATCTAGTGATAGCCGGCCTAAGCAACTCCCTTTTACCCGTATATCTTCTCATCATATTTAGAACACCAATATGGTTGTAGATGAATCCAGTCAGGGATATTGACTTTTTTATTGCATCTTTTACAGTAGATAGCTTACCAATATCTTCTAGCATCAAATCGAGGCAGTGTGCTGCACATGGAGACCAAAACAAAGTTGGCTTCTTCACTTGCAACATCAGTCCAGCTTTCTTAAAATTGGAACCATTGTCTGTCACAATTTGGATCAAATTCTTCTCCCCAACATAATCAACCATCTCTTCTAGCATAATCAACAAAGAATTTGCATCTTTAACAATTTCAGAAACATCAATTGACTTAATAAAAACCGAACCTTTTGGGGAGTTTACTAAGAAGTTGACAATATCTCTGTGGGAAACAGAGTCACGCCATCCATCAGATATAATTGAGCACCCATAAACAGCCCACTCCTCCCTATGTGTCTGCACAATATTCTTCACATCATTTACTTCTTTGTTGAGCAAAGGCACCCTCAACTCATGATAACTAGGTGGCTTCATTCCTGGCCCAAACTGTCCACATGATTCAACAGCAATCTTAAAACTATCATAATTTGCCGCGCTAAAAGAAATTCCAGCATCATAAAACCATTTGGCAAAATTTATGCAAACTTTTTCACGTAAATCTTTCTTACACATTTCATTAATGGTTTGCTGTGTTCCCTTGGTCAACTTTCTTGATGCCACAACTTTCGCCGGATCGGGTGTCATGTAAATATCTAAAGGCCCTTTTGTTCTAGTTTTTTTTGATTGAAACCGCCTACTGCTTGATCCACCCAACCCGCTACTCCCCACTTCACAACATTCCTCTTCTTCTTCCCCAAAGGTAAAATCATCAAAATCGGGCGGTCTTGCTGAAGCAGCTGAACTTGATGATGATAACAATTGACCCAATTTAGCATCCTCTTTTTTCTTCATAAATTCAGCAATTTCATCTCTCACATGTGGCGGGCATTTGTTGCATTTTGTAACATTTCTAAAGCCACCAACCAAATGCTCTTTCACCCTACGAACTCCTCCTTTCATCACTGTATCGCAAAAGTTACATTTAAAATCATATCTTTTGTTTGGATCAACTACACTTGCATATTTTCTTGCTGGATCTCTCGCCATGAAAGAACCTTCTGCCATTATCTAAAAAGACCACCTGAACATTTAACAAAAAAACCGAAAAATAAGTGTAAAACAACCTGCACAAAATGTTTCCTCATCCCATATCCTAACAGTTTCATCAAATGCACCAGAAGCAAGCATGTTAGACTGAGGATTAAAATTAACGCAGAAGAAATAGTTCGAATGTCCAGTTAGCGTTTTAATATGGGCTCCGGTGCAAAAAATCCCATAATCGGATGGTTTTGTCGTCGGAAGCAGTGGCGAGAAAATGAGAAAAAACATAGGACAAACCAATTTATTTAAAGTGGCGCTCTCAAGAGGCTAAGGTAGTGAAAAAGCACTTTGAAAAGATTAACAAATGCTTTTGTTACGATCAGAAAACAGAGTAGAACAAATTACTCTAGCGTCGGCTCATACATAACGCCAATTTGATATTGAGGAGCGCCAGTAATCAGTATTTCGACGCAGACATTTATGCACAAGATTGAACGAATATAACAATTGGGTGTCAATATGCACAAGATTAAACGAATCCAACAATGGGCGATGAAATTCTATAATGGAAAGTAGGACTTTGCCGATCGGTTGCAGGAGGGGGAGGCGCAAAAGAGATTGGAGGGAGAACGGGATCAAAGGAAAAGTGTCTTTGAAATTATAACACAAAATAGTAAGAAATTCTTCATCTTTGAACCAAAGGAACTCCTGTATTTCATCAAGAAAAAGAAAATTAACTCGACCAAGCAGAAACAAAGTGTTGAACTAAAAATTAAGCAAAAAACACACACACTCCAGCGACAGAAAAAAAAGAAAAGAGGATTCTCTATTACGAAGGTATTTTCAAAAGCAACTGACCTACTTTGGTACCGGCGGCGGAGGGCGATACTAGCGGCGGCGGCGGCGGGAGGCGATACCGGCGGCGGCAGCGGAGGGCGATATTAGCGGCGGCGGCGGCGAGCGATTGAGGTGTGCGATGTCGGGACTAGGTCACAGGCGTCGACTGTGTTTTGAGGCTTTTTTGTTTTGCAGATGTCGATTGTGTTTTGGGGTTATATTTAGGTTTTTTTTAATAAAAGAAATTACTGTTTAAAAGAATACTGGAATTACTATTTTTTTAAAAAAAATTCCTGAAGCCCACTAATAGCGTGCTACATGCGCTTCATGCGCCTCGCACGCCTCGCGCGCCTCGAGCGCGCCCCGCCTCGCTTCAGGTAAGTCGCACGCCTCGGAAGACTTGTGGCGAATTAAGCTGCGCCTCGTGCGCCCCGCGCCCCGGGCGCAAATTTAACAACATTGGAATAAACCTCCTTACTGAATTCATCACTGAACTTAACCTGGTTTGGAATTTTCCACCCGCAGATGCTCAACACATCCTAGCAAACCCAATTCAATGTTTGGGTTGTAGTTGCTCTGTCCATAAACAAAGGTATGCCTATGAGGCTACCTATCCTCCCCAATATGTTATTGTTGAAATAGTGGAGCCTAAGGTTTGGGAGACAAATCCAAACAGAGAGAACAACTAGTTTCAATTTTTCATAGGCTTGTTTGGAACCCAGGGCCAAAGTAATAGTATACAGTTGCCAAAACTTAAGGGGGACGTTTCAATGATTACTTGCTTTGAACAATCGGATAGGAATCTTGACACAAAAAGGTCATCCAAATGTTTTTGGGTTTCTAAAAAGCATTTCATACTCCATCTAGTTTAGCAAAGTTATAAACACTTGTGAAGGAGGCCCTATTGCCCATTACCTTGCCAATAAAAGAAAGCCCCAATTTCTACAGGCCCAGGTCAATTGTTGTCAAAAGGATGGCAAATGATTGTGCCCCTTTCTCCTCATCAAAACAGAAGAAAGAAAGAGTAGAAGAGATTTCCAAAATGCAATCTGACTTGAGCAAAGTAGCTCATGCCGATTTTGTCCTAATTAGGTCTTACATGTTATAGATATGCTCAAAACACGATAGAAAGGACAAAATTGGATGCGTGCTTAGTGGAATCACAAGTTCCCACAAAACCTCTTGATAACAAGAAATTTAATGACTCACAAAAAAAGAACAATGAAGAACACGATTAAAAATACGAAGAACGTGAGGAATATGAAGAACGAAGACAATAACCAAGAACCTTATTACACCCTCTATATGAACGCAACTTCACTACGAACCTTGTTAGATCTGTTGTTTATCCAAGCTGAGCAACCCTCATTTGATCAACAACTTTCTTTACAAGAACCTTGGTAGACCCTTGGAATGCTTCTTGAACAACTTGGAAGATGAATCCAGATTACAACCCTTGCTCAAAGGATTTAAAGGACGGCATTTGAGCAAGACAAACTTCAAAAAAAAAAAACTCACAAGAGCAACGGCTCAAATTCTCAAATATTATCGATAAAAGGGGTTGATAAAAATCATATATAAATGGGCCTATTTATAGGCTTCAAAAACTCCTAAAACTTATCTAACAAGAAAAAAAATGTGTATCTAATTTTTCTCATATATTTCCTATCTAATATTCCTTATACACATTCTATCTAATTGAATAACCCAAAATAATTAAATGAATAAAAAATATAAAAAAGGTTTCCTTATCTATGTCGCATCAAGATTCAACATTACGCCGCAATTTTAGTGTAGATGGATGTTTTTCGGCCGCTTGCTATGGCAGCCAAAGTGGACGGAGTCACCAGAGAAACTACAGAAGAGGAGACGTGAGTGGGAGGAAGAAGAGAATTGTTTGGAAGATGGAGGACGGGAAGAGAAGGGGTCGCATACTGAAAATCTAATCTAAAAGTAAATTTACTTTTAGAACAAAAAGTAATATACCATCTTATTTTGGGGTTTTCAGCAAGATTTCAGCCACTTCAACAGTTGCACGGATTCATCAGTTTCATCGCAATGCAAGAATCTCACTATGCAGAATTCCCTTACCCTCTAAAACAATATGCTCTATAACTTGCACAACATAATATAGGAGGTAAAAAGTACTTGTTATTTTGTTTGCCCATTATATCCATATAAAGAACCGATGACCACATTAGTTCCTCGTATCCTTAATCTCCTCAGAGAATCAACGGACAAGAGAGGAGGTTGGGGCCTTCAAGAAAAGGGGAATAAGTGTGTACATATATGTGTGTGTGTGTGTATGGTTACCCTGGGTTCATGGAATCCAAGAAAATTATAGATACATGAAAGCATTTCCACCTGGCTAAAGCAAAATGATTATGCGCTCAGCTTAAACTAATCTTCTTTCTATCGTGTATCTATTTCAAGATTACTAGACTCCGATAGACCCTATTTCATCGCCAAGAACCCAATTAATTTATTATTCTTTCTTTAATCCACTATGATTGACGAGAACCAAACCCTCAAGGCCATTAAATACTAGCGCGTTATAAATAGCACGGACTAGGAAATTCACTTAAACCCATAATAAGTCAACAAACAGTTACAAAACTGTGTGAGGGTATAGTTTCAACTACTTAGTCGCGTGGCTTTCACTAACAAGACCAGCAACCAACAATTTATTGTCTTTAACTTCCCCAGGGTCTATCCTACAAGATCTTTAGGATTTCACTCACTTCACTGATCCCCCAATTTTCCATTTACTCCCAAGACCTCAAACTATACAAGAGCACAGACAATGAACGGAATATATAGAGGCAGCAAATAAACTCGAAAAAAATACCTAATCGAAACCCTGGATTGTGCGATCCGGTCTCAGCCATAACACGATCGGATACAAATGAAACTTGCCCCAGTCAATTCATATACAAGAAGCAAAGAAACAAAAATATATAAATTTTGATACCAACAAACAAAAAATGGATTTGGTGTAAGAAACGTGAAGATCAAAGATGAGGAGGAGAGAGAAAGCTAGCGGAGAAAAGCAAAAGGGGATAATCAAAACGAACAAGAATGTACTGAGCAGAGGGTTTACTTTTCAACCCTTTTTTGTTGCTGAAAAGAGAAGGCGTTCGTTTTTAAGTCTTGGGAGATGACTGTCAATGTATCCGACGAATGAATTGTGGACACGTGGAGACCTGAGGATAAATTATTCAGTCCGGCGACTTTTTGTGCTCGACGGTGTGACCAGCTAAAGAGCAAAAACACGGCTCTGGGGAGTTTGGATGATTGAGGATCCTCTCACCTACAATCTCCTCATTTACTCTTTTACTGTACGACTGTATGACACGTGGCAGCAATATTAAATGGTGAGATTAGATTAAAGTCATCTGCATCTAGCTTCAACTTACACTTTTTGATGTCACGTGTCGTGCGGTAAAAAAGTAGATGAAAATATTGTGGTGAGAGTATCCCAAACTCGCCCCTTGGTCGTTTCGCGGTGGACGCTTATTTTACCCATACATTTTACCAGTGGCGGAGACAGAAGTCCCTTCTTGGGGGTACACTGACAGGCTTCGCCACAGGAATACCACATGTGACCATTCAGACCGGAAAAACTAATAAAATCTTCTACACATATTTTTGTATTATAACATAAAATACGTAAAAAATCACGTCTACCAACCAATGTACAAAAAAACAATACACAACAAGCAATATGTGGATCATAATTATTAAATAAATATTAAGGTTAAGGAGTGATATACATGATATAGGGTACCTTAGAGCATATTTAGAGGATTAGATAGTATTTGCGCTTTAGTTTGGCTTTGCATATCTTGTTTCGGTATTTTTCTTTTAATTATTTGTGCATATTCACTATTATGACTAGTTTAATATCAGAATACTTTTGTATAGGTTTAATAAAATAGCTTCACTAGTACATATTTCTATTATTACGATATCTGTGCACGTACATATAGAGTCGGGGATCTCACTGGAAGCAAACTCTCTATCCCTTGGGATAGGGTTATTGTTTGTCTACCTCTCACCCTCCGCAGACCTTAATGATAGCTGGTGCTGTCGTTGGGATATACTGGGTATGATTGTTGTTGTCGTTGTAGTAATATACATCAATACATACCTTTTATTTGCCTATTGTAGGACGAGAAGGAGTTGTCAAGAGACATAAAAAGGTTTTTCGAGATGACATTGATTGAAATCGTTGCATAATATCTTCATCTTCAATAGTGCTAAAAGTTTCATGCTCAAAGTAACACAATAAACAATCTCATAGTACGTCATCCCTCAACCGATTGCGTAGCTCAGTCTTGACGATATTCATTGCAAAAAAAATAGAAACAAACAACTGTCACAAAAGCTACTGTTTAACAATGAGCATTTGGAAAAGCAGGTTACCTTTTATAGTTTACTAGTTTTCAATGATTACCTTACATAGTACATACAGAACCAATCTATATTGCAAGGAAAAACCATCAAACCAATTGCTGAATTTAAACAGACGACACCGACCACAATATTTACCGTTTGAAAAAAGAAAACATCATAAAAGATGTAGGTTTGAATATCTACCTATTAATGAATTATTGTTAATCTTGCTTGATAATTTGATTGTAAAAAGTTTGTTCTTGCTGCCCTTCTTGGCCGACACTCAGCTCCATCTAAACACCCTAGGAACCGCGTATACGAGGAAACCCTAATCAGTATCATAAAACCGTTTGGGAATTGGAAAAGAAATCCACCAATTTGTGTTCCAAGATTTTTCCAAATCTTGAAGTCTTTCTTCTTGGCCGATTTCAGCTTCCAAAATAAACAAAATCTTTCGAACAAAAGGGAAACACCATCCGACATAGTTCAAATTGCCAAACCAGATCTTATTCCAACAAGGAAAACCCTTACCACCAAATATAAACTCCAAAATGTATGGGGGCTGTCCAAAATGTGTCTAAACAATGTGAAAAACGTGTGTGGATTGGGTAAAAACAACCAGCAACATTAAAAAAACTTAGCTATTCAAATTACTTGGACAACAACCGTGGGGACAACTGAAAAGTCAATGAAGTTTTTTTTAGTTTAATCTTTTTGCAATTTTAAGAAAAGTTTTAACCCTTTTTAATTTTTAATATATTTAAGAGACCGAACTTTCGGTAAGTTTTAGACACATTTTAGTCACCTAACAAAGAATTATCGAATGCTAAACACCATGTGACTACGTAACATAGAGTTAGTGTTTTGTCAAGCAGGAGCACACTTTGAACTGAATGACCAAAAATACAAATACACCTATCTAACTATATGATTTTTTCGTGGACGTTGCCCCCCAGGCACCCCATTCCCTGCGCCCCTGCATTTTACCCAATTGTCAATGGTAAAAGAAATTGGTGCGCAGCGGTAAAAAAAAAATAAGCACATGCTAAAAACATGTTTGTTTTTTGGGATTTAAATTATAGTCCACGTCACGAGATATTTATAAAAATTAGCTTAACTTTTTTTCTCTTGTATTTTTTCTGTATGGAATTAACATTTGTCTCCTTATGACATTTGTCTCACATATGATCCAAACATGAATATCAAATATCTTATGTTTTATCATATTCGCAATGATAACTTATAATTACGAATATTCTAGCTCATGATTTTTAATATTGAGACTATATAACTGCCACCTTAACATTATATGAAATACATATAGTGTATGGCGTTTGCTATAGATTTGTATAATATGGTTCAAATTAATATTTTTAGTCTATGCCATAGGTGGGGAAGCTAAAGACACTATGGTTCAATTAATATTTTTAATCATAGATGGCGATGTCATTAGGCTTATGATGTTATATCACGACTCTTGGCGTTTAGACTTTTGTCTTAATAGCTTATCTTTTATAGAGAGACTCCTTTATAATGTAAGTTTACAATCGTCTTGATTTAACGAATTTGAAAGCGTGACATAATATAACATATCCACTATGACATTACATTATTATCACTATTGATTCTCGTAGTCTATAAAGTTATCCCTGTATGATTAACAGTTAGCATTAACTCTCAATCAAACATTTTATACAAAATATTTGTATCACGTCAACAGAATATGTCTATTATGTTATATGGTGTTTGATTTAGATATGATAAATCAAAACCAATTTCGAATCAAAACCATAATAATATATTCCAAAAATGTTAATTGTTTGCTGCATTAAACCATGTTGATAAAGTAATGACCAACTAAACATGTACATATATATACACACACACATACACACATAGAGAAATAAAATAGATTCGAGTGTATATATACATAGTTAATAGCTTAGATATATTTGTACATATAAGTTATACTATATGACGATGTATATGCATCAAACAAAGGCATATATACATACATCTTATGTAGTTAATAGATAATCAATGAATAAATTTATACATACATAATAACTATTACAAATACATGATGGTTATGTGTATCATGACCCGAGTTTCTATCTGATCCGGATTCGTGACTACTTTTGTCGTTTGAAAACGTTGTTAAATTTTCTTCTTCTTTATACTCTAAACGTTGATTGGTCAACCATATTAATGCTTGAACTACAACTCCAACTCTGCTTTACCTATATTCGTTCCTAAATACGCTCTATATAATCCAAGTCTATCATGTCTCTCTTAACATAAAAAAACATATACATTTATTTTCAAGTAAAAATCAACTGAAACATCAAATACATGATACAATAAATATCATCTTAAGTTTTGCTTTCTCGTTCATACCAAAAGATGTACATTAATATACTAAATGATGAGTTATCAACGCACTCGTAAGGAAATTCAATATATCTATCATAGCTTCTATTTACATGATCATACACGTTTGCATACATACAAAACATGTTGTGCTCTCAATCAATCATGTCTAACTAGGTCTTACATCAATGCATATAAAGTATTTTTCAACTTCATCCTCGGCTCTATACTTACGTACTTTGATGTTAGACTCAACTACTTTGACTCTAGATTCATCTACTTTGACATCGACTCATCTCCATTGAACATGATTTCTTACGTTAGTTCCTTCTTATTTACTAACGTTATTCTTTTATTTCTTTCTTTATTTACTTTATTTTTATTTCCCTTTCTTTTTCATTTTGATATTTCTTACCTTGATTCATTGGTACCCTGAATTCTTGATTTCTTCATTTCCTTATACCTTGGTTATATTGATTCATCGAGTTAATAATATTTGGCATCACTTTGGTGTTTCGCACAAATGTCGTAGAGGTCCCGTACTACCTAAAGTAAGTACTATACACCACCGTCGGTAATACATCGTATTTTTTAACATTGACTTTAATTAGTTCTTACTCAATTGTCACTATATTATTTCGCACAACCGTCGTAGGGATCACATACTTCATCAAGTAAGTGATATGTACCACAATCAATGACAACTAAGTAAATATTCTTAGGTATCTTGACACCTTAACTTAACATGTTTTTAAGTATTGACTCATTTTTGACTTGACCTAAGCTTAACATGTGACTTCAACATGACTAGACATACTATACTGAACATTCAAGAGCACCTAAATACCTACGAAATTCATATATCTTTATACCTTTTACATAATCTTACAATCCTAATTCATCCATTTTTTTAGTACCAACACATTACAAGGTAAAGCATCATTGAAATTGTATAAAATACATGAAATTGACATCTCAAAATACCACTTTTAGTCACATAGCCATTCCATGTAGCAAGTTAACTTCATATAAGGACATAATCATCTACGTTCTTTTATAACTAATAATCATACTTTATCTCTTTAAAAATCCCTTATTATCGATCCTTCTTCCTAAATTAATAATGGTTAAAAGTCTATATTACCCTTGAAAGTAAATTTTATTTTATAGGTCGTCACAATGTGTATATGTATCTATGTTTCCGCTATATGCCATGATATGATGTGACAATTAAACTACAAAAGGATGGTGATATTCATCATCTAAAAGAGGAATGTGTTATACGATTTGAGTAAATTTTTATTAACAATAAGACAGAGTTGTTTATGATATTGATCCCGTTTGAAACTATGTAGAGGTAATTCAGTCAATAAATTTTAAGACAAAAAACTTGTCAATTATATGTATATTATTGCTCAAAAAACTACATGTATACTAGATTAAATCTCTTTCGATTGTGATATTTGATCCTAGGTTGTGGAAGTAGATATTACTGCGTTTATTTCATATAGTACTTTTGCTTATAATCATTTTAATGTAAAAATAGTCCGCCAATGAAATAAGATTAGAATTCGTATTATATAATCTTACATCCCGACATATAATGTAATATCTGATCAATGACCAAATTATTTGAGCTTCGTTCCATAATTCCACATGTCCATTATAGAGAACATGGCAATAGAAAAAACTAAAATGGTCCAACTACCATCACCAATGCTCCATAATACTGATGAAAAGAAAGTCAATTCTAATCCCAAGAACATGATCACAAACATCAGAACAATAATAATATTTATCTGCCATATAAGAAGGTTGAACTAAGGATCCATGTCACCTTCTGTCTCATAGGATATATAGGATGTAAATCAGGTTCTCAGGACCTACTAGTAGAAGTTTGTCATAGCACAGGGACAACACAAGAAGCCCATTGTCATCGAAGGAACAACCGACAGACTGGTCAGTCAGCTTATCAGTTTATTCCACGGGCTAATGTGCTGCCATACTATGCAGCTGCCCTGGAGGGAGTTCAAACATTCTTGACTTCGGTAAGATTCAAACCTCTAACGTTCCTTCCGAAACTTCATACCTAGAGAACTACTGAGACATGTCACGGGGACGAGCATATAAGAAGCATCACAAGAGTAACTTGAATGGTGGCCATCATGCTAATTTCGTTGCAGGAGCAATGAACAAATAGGGAGACAATTTCTTACAACTGAAAAGGAAAAAAGGAAAACAAAGGATTTTTTTATTCAGTTTTCTTTCTTATTCCTTTGCTTTATGTATCAGGGCTTCATATTTTCTTATTGGATGTCTTATATTACCTTCCATGAAATTTGAACTTAGCTTGTTTTTCACTACTGCAGCAACAATACTTGAGGTTAAGATCTCCTCACCCCCACTTTCTCCACCCCTATTACTGCTACGTGCCGTGTGGTCATGCGTCACCGCACTCCCTTGCGGTGAGGGGATCCTATCTCCAATACTTGTCATATCTCCAATGCGTGCATGGGAGAAACATGGACCATTTGTCTCTGTTTCGCTCTATTATAAACCACACTATCCCTACAATCTCCAGATCTCCTCTCCAGCATTTAGTATTGGACCTCAAAACGCTTAGCAGCAGCATCATCTAAAGCTCACCTCTCCATATACAACAACAAGCATATTCAGTATATCCCAACGACAGCAATAGTTACTATTAGGAGCTGAGGAGGGTGAGAGGCAGTCAAACGACACCTCCATCATAAAAGATAAAGAGTTTGCTTCCAGTAAGACCACATCTCTATATATACCTGCATAGATGACATAATATTAGGCACATAAAAATGTCTACTATGCATATATATATATATATATATATATACACACACACACACACACATACACACAGTCCACATACATGTGCATACAAATGCATATTTTCATATAGATAGCAAGCTATTCTATAATTATTCTCATTATCCTCGTAAGAAAAGATCCCACAAAGAAAAAAATTTAGAGATAGAAGTGTAATAAAACGAATTTCAAATTCATTGCATTCAAAAATTAAAGATGGAAATAAATTAACAACATATTTAAAAACATAATAATAATATATCTTTAAAAATAGTGATTATAGTAGATAACAACATGTCTTTAGTTTTGAAATATTTAACAACATATTTAATTAATAATATACAACAACAACAAACATACGCAATATATTTAATTAATAATATATCTAATTTAATATTAATTATGTTTGAATTTTACTCATGATACCAGTTCCGAAACATAGACTAAATAATACAATACAATGATCGATTGAGGAATAATCGACGTCATACCTAACCAAAAAAATATAATATTTAAAGAGAGATAGTGTAGAAGTATACTAAGTCTCTTCACTTTATTTCGCTAATGTCATCTATGTCATTTGTATCTTTAAATCCTATATGTTTTTAAAATATTTCTCTTATGAAACCAGGACAGGATCAATAGTAAACAATAGCTCTATATGTTTATTTAATTTTCCAACTTTGCTTTACATTGTTTTTTAAACTATCAGAAATCCACATTGTTCCAGAAATCTCGCCCAATGTCGCATGCCTACTTTTATTGACCCTGACCATCCAGCCTATTTGCCACGTTTCAATATGTTTTTGAGCAGCGTAGCAGAGTAAAATGCCAAATCTTTAATCTTCACGTTTACGAGCATTGTTGACGATGTAAATCAAGAGTTCACGATCTCTTTAAGTCAATGAAGTTTTAAATAAAGATCTACACAAACTATCCAAGCAACAGTAAAATACTCACACTGCGTGTCTTTAAACTCTATGATTTTTGAATTAAATCAAGAGTTCACGATCTCCTTAAGTCAATGAAGTTTTAAATAAAGATCTACACAAGCTATCTAAGCAACAGTAAAATACTCACACTTCGTGTCTTTAAACTCTATGTTTCTTGAAGTAAATTCAATTTGAGTACAACTGATATACGTTACGTATACAGCGCAACTTATCGAATAAAAGCGGCCATGGTGAACATAATAATTAGGGTGTTGCTAATTATCATAAGTCAATTATTTGTTATTTTATTAATCTAATAGTTCATAAAAGAGACATATTACTTAAAAAGTAGTTACTTGACTACCCAGGATTATATACCAGAGTAAACTTGGAGAAAAAGAAAGTATAATCAATTAAATTAACTTCTATTCAACCGTCATAAGAAACAAAACCACATCTAACTCACGTTTGAACTCAAATCACAGTTCGAAAACTTGTTGATTTTGGCTTCTGATTACGAAAATGAACCATTTGTTGGTGAGGTCGCTGTTGAGGAATTTTGTAGTAGGAGGCGATGGAAGTAGGTGTATTTCGCAGTTGGTTAATCCGGTGGCTGGAGTGATGAAGTTCAGCGTTGCTCCGGTGGATGAGATTTTTTTGCAGAGATTTCAGAGGTCTGATGTTTTGGTTAGTCATTCAACGAGGTTCATGAGCACTGCTGCAGATCCTACGGTGATCGATGAGAAGGAGCGGAAAGAAGGGGCTGTTTCCGTGAAGAAGGAAGAGAATACAAAGCCTGTGGTTTCGAGTTATTGGGGAATCTCTAGGCCGCAGATTGTGAGAGAAGATGGATCTCCGTGGCCGTGGAACTGCTTTATGGTACCGTTTAGTTTTAATTGATAATTAATGTTCAAGCTATATATTTACAAAAAAAAATGTTCAAGCTATATGAGTAAATCATTGTTTTTGAAGCATGGTGACGGATCATTTGCTTATGCTTCTGTTCTAGTCGTGATTATTCATAAGTTGATGATGATTTCTTTTGTGCTCTAGCAGGAGAAGTTGGAAAACGGAACAATGATTTCCAGTACTCTTGGGTTTTCCCTTTTTTACCGCTCCTCCCCTTTAACTATTATTATAGTGCTAATTCGAAAACCTATTTGTAGCGGCCGGAATAGTTGTTTTGGTGATTCGACATCATTATTCTCTTCTGTTTAGCAGTTTGCTGAAGTTGATTCTAGATTCATGTTAGGGGCTGCCTTAAGTCTAAGCGATTTTAGGCTTTCAAATTTAATCGACTTATATTGCAGTTTCACCTTTTCTTTTATTCCCTTAAAATTTTAGTTCGTTCGTGGGACCTGTAGTGTTTTTTTAATGCTTCCAGGTTACATTTAGGGTGAAATACTTGGATGTCTAATTTGGAAGATATGCAGCTTGGGACATGTGTTTCTATATAGTTGAAATGAGAGTTTTGTTGTTTCTTTTCTTTGAAATAATATTTTTGTTTTTCTTTCCTGTTTGAACCGTTGATTCTTTGAATTAAATGTTGATGAAGAGTTTTCCGTGTTCATCTTGTTCATGTATGTTTATCAGTATTGGATTGATAATAGTTAAAATTTTACGACAGAAAGAATCATTCGACTAGTGGATAAAAGATATTTTGGGTCAGACGTTGTATTCTTCTGACTTTTTGCATTTTTGTTTTTCGAAAGGTGAAAAAAATCTTCTGGTTTTTTGATTTATAGTTCACAAGTGTGCTTTTAGAATTCATACACAACAGATGTCTCTATATGTAGCACGCACAAAAGGGAAAATTGTGTAAAATTTAGATTGATTTGGTCCCAACACTTTGCTATCAAGGCGGTTCATCTTTCTAGTTCTTTTCTGCAACTCGCAACTCCCAATTGTTGATGAAATCTTGCAAGTATTTGGTCACAACCTTACTCTGTCTCTCTTCTTGCTCTCAGGAACACTATAATTGCAAGAATCGTAAAGATCAAATATCTTTTTTTTTTTGTCAGTGATATCATTTAGAACTCCTTTGGTGCTGGTTTTAGATTTGAAGTGACTGACGTATATGAAAAATCATACAGAAGATGCTTGTGGAATCTAGAAAAGTAACTTTTCTCTTAACCAGGCGCTTTAGACATTTTACAGTTAGTTTATTCCCAGTTCAAATTTCCTTAAATTTGGTCTTACAGAGTGGCGAGGTTACATTACATGGCACTTACAAAAAAAAAGAAGGGGGTTACATTACATGACAGCAATCCTGTAAAATGTGTGCCTCCTCTTTCCTATCTTCTGTTAAAGCTCACAAGTTCTCTTAAAACCCCCCAAAAAGGAAAAGAGAAAAGACACCTCACATGTTTGACTGATGTTTCTTTGCAAACAAAATCACAATATTATATTGTTTCTGAAATGCGCCAGTGATTACCTGTATCATTCGTCCTACGTATGTCACTTTGTTGGAGAAGTGTATGCCCACTGAAAGAGTGGAAATTGGAGGCCTTTGCTGTGTTCCATTGTACCAGTATTACAGAATTTTTCAGTTTGCTTGGAAAAACCTATCATTCCTTCTTCTTTCTTATCGTGTTGCGTGCCCCCTCCCTCTCCTTTTGGCAGCCCTGGGAATCGTACCAGTCAAATTTGTCTATAGATTTACAGAAGCATCACAAACCTGTGACATTTCTTGACAAAGTTGCATTCAGGACAGTAAAACTTCTGAGAATACCAACAGATATCTTCTTCCAGGTACATTTTCTTTTAGACCTTTTTTCTTTAGTATGATTTTTTTTTTGTCTGATCTCCTCAGCGTCAGCAACAACAACTTATTTTTGTTTGATTTCCTCAACAACTGCAACAACAACAACAAACGTTCAAGTTTTTCCATTAAGTGGGTTCGGTATATGAATCAATCAGTTTTATTAAATCTTTATAGTCTCTTGTAAACCCACTCGAGGAGCATATATGTTAATATTATTGATTATTTAGTTTCTAAGCACCAACTTATAAGCCATAATTCTATTTTCTATCCTAAGAACACATACTACGTTCTCCTTTAATGATACATCTATAATAACTCCAACTCAATTTAATGCGTTATTCTTTCACGTGTACCATAGTTTAAATCTTGAATTTTGCAATATCTTAGCTTTCTCACATATCCACTTTGTCCTTTGCAAACATAAAATATTTACTTTTCTTCTTATCATTATAGCCACTATCTTCATTATCTTCCGCATTAGTTTCCAATGTTCAATCTTCCTGGTTTGATGCTCATATTTAACCTAGTATTTTCTCTCTTAGTATCTAACTTTCGGCATAAAAATTCTTGCTTATTTTTTAATGTATCTGAGTTTTCTATGAGATGCAGCGGCCGTACCTCAACTGTCGTCGCGTTTGGACCACCCATAGCGGTGCTTGTCGAGACACGGCATTCGAACCATACGATGCATTCTATGTGGGGAACTTCTAAATATTAACCGCAAGTTCTTGTTTGATTTCAAAATAATTACCAGATTGCTGGAGAGCTTTCTGATGACATTTTTTATCTTGCTCCGTGAAAATAGTTAAAATGCATGCTTTACCCGTATACTATTAAATTACATAAGTTTGTCGTCTCTTAATCAGAGATTGACATGGAGTGTGGGTATCGGTCTGTAGCAATTTTGTTGAAATTCCAGTGTGGTCCATTGTGAAACAAAGCAAAAAATTTGCCTAGCATGATCTGCAACATAGATGTTGGAACGCCAATGGTATCTGCTGCATCATAAAAGGGTTGGTTTGCTTGACCATGTAATTACTAAAAGTGGCACTTGAGAAAGTCAGCTAAAATAGTAGCTATTCCATCCGTCTTAAAGATATTGTTTTAGTTTGACATGAACACAATTTAAGAAAGATAAACTTTGCAGGCTACTATTTCTTTTCTAACTTTAGTTGGTTCCTTATGATAAATTAGAAAAATTATGTAAGTGATAATTGAAAGGGTAGTATAAAAACTTTGACTTCTAAATATTTTTACTTTTAGGGAGTGGACAATATTTTGGGATAAATCAAAATAGAAACTATGCCAATATTTTTTGTACTGAAGGAGTATTAGAGTACTATACTTAAACATTTCCTTGGATCATCCCAAATAGCCCAAGTATGATACCTAAATCTCACAAATCTTAATGTGGTAATCATGGACTGTCATAAGAATCACAATCTGAAGCTTGTTGCTGTGTTTCTGAGAGAGTGGATTTATCCATTTGCTTTTCTAGCAGGTCCATCTCATGAGAAAAAGCCTGGATGTTGTCTATGATCCTTTTGGTTTTATTTCATAAATTGGCCAGCCCCTGTAGCAGAGATTCTTTTCAATATATCTATTTGCTTTATGATGATTTTTTGTGTTTATGATATATGCTCTCATTTTCTCACTCCCTTCTGTGTTATTTTATTCTAATTTTCATGCTACTATAAGTACTCATATTTGGTAAAATAATGGACTAGTCAAGTTCTTCTGTTGGATAACTTCTTCTTTCTTGATACTTTTCTGGGAAATTATCTTCTTATTCAGAAGAGAAAGTAATACGTGCTATCTGCTGCAGAGACGATACGGCTGTCGCGCAATGATGCTTGAAACTGTTGCAGCTGTTCCTGGTATGGTGGGAGGCATGTTGCTGCATCTTAGATCTCTACGGAAGTTCGAGCATAGTGGTGGTTGGATTAAGGCATTGCTCGAGGAAGCCGAGAATGAAAGAATGCACTTAATGACTATGGTAGAGCTTGTGCAGCCCAAATGGTATGAGAGGGCTCTGGTTCTAACTGTTCAAGGAGTCTTCTTCAATGCTTTCTTTGTGCTCTACCTCCTATCTCCTAAACTTGCACATAGAGTTGTTGGATATCTAGAAGAGGAAGCTATTCATTCTTATACCGAGTATTTAAAAGATATCGATAGTGGTGCAATAGAAAATGTTCCTGCTCCTGCAATTGCAATAGATTACTGGAGGCTGCCAAAGGATGCAACTCTGAAAGATGTCATTACAGTCATCCGCGCCGACGAAGCTCACCATCGGGATGTCAACCATTTTGCTTCTGTAAGTTACTCCATATGAACTACCATAACTATGTTTTAAGCCGGATTTTGCAGCCTCTGTTCTTGTATATATAGTGCTTGTGATATTTCGTCCCCTTTTTCGAGTTCATTTAACTCATCCATCGTTCATCATCACTAATGTAACTTAAAACTTTGACATCTAGCACAAGGGACACGCATTACTTTGCAGGACATTACTTATCAGAGTATATGGTTACATTTGTTTTTTCATGCAGGATGTTCATTACCAGGGGAAGGAACTGAAGGAGGCACCAGCTCCTTTGGGCTATCATTGATGGTGCGTATAGTCTGTCTTTGAGTTCAGATTTTCACTTGGTATTGCTATGTATTGTTTAGCCACGGCAATTAAGGTAGTCGAAACTTTCTAAGATAATCATGATGGGTGTATTGTATTACGGTTTATAATTTCTCAGTTTGAATATATTGATAGTTATCTTGGGTGTTTTTTCCCCTCTTTTCTTGCTTCGCATGCCACGGACGAAATATGTTTCCTGCCTTGGCTAGCCCTTCACTTTTCAGAAATATACTATACGATCAAAAACTTATCTTCTAACGGAGCAAGGAAAATAAGATGAAGTTATAGAGCTGTGTAGTCGAAGTCTCTTCTTTCTCTACTGATTCATTGAATTGATTCATTGAAATGGTAAATGGTAAATTTTATTGTAATCAATAGTAACTATATGTATTGGTGGACCAATAAAATTAAAGAGAAATGAAATGTGATAGTGATGAATGTGTAAAGTAGATGTTTATTTGTTATATTTTTTTATTGATGATCAAGTTTTTTTTTTTTAAGATTTACTTGATGACAATTGAAATGTGGTTTGCACTTTACTATAGTTTCTTATTCAATGAATAGATAATATTTTATAATTATATCATGTGTCTTTTACTGCAGAAACTTCAAATCACGCAATTGACTAATGGAATTGGTTAGGCAAATCCTTGTGGCCATTTGACTGTGGCTTTGGTCTCTCTCTTTTTTCTTTTTCTTTTTTCGAATTGGACGATTGCTTTAGTGTAGGACTTGCTCTAGAGTCTAGATGGTCGTCTTTTTGGACAAACGAAGAAAAAAAATAAAAAAAAAAATAAAAGAAAATTTGATAGTTGATGTAAAAGCACGTAATTTTGACAACATACAGTCAACTCTGGCATAGTAATTACTTTTCTTTTGTGTGTCTGGGGGGCAGGGCTTGAGTGGGACCGGGGGGGGGGGATAAGGAGACTTGATTTTTTTACTGGTAATAGTTAATTCCTTTCTTTTTTAGTTTTGAAAATGCTTCGCACTGTATTTTCTTTTCAGGGTAGCAATTCACACTTTGAAATACTTTTAGCGATCAACAATCACACAACAACATTACTCTATTGACTTAGAGGCTCCCGTCTATGATAAGATAGGCAGATGGAATGTACGCAACCATATCCATGTGTTAGAAACACGTGGAAGTTGTTTTCCTATGACTTACAATGAAAATTGTGTTAGACTGTATTGATCAACTGTTATTTTACAATATAAGAAGCGCAACTAATTTAGCGAGTCATTTTATTTTATTTTATTACATTTTTATGTTAGAAATAATAAAAAAAAATCAACTCTCATGATGGGTAAAGTAAAAGCCATGATACATGTAACTTGTACAAAAGTAGATTCCCACATGCTTACCTTATCCCCATGCGTACACTTTACCTTGACCCAATTCTTTTTTCTCCTTTTTTTTTTTATTTTAACGTTTACTGTCACATTCAGTTTCAAAGGTAGTGTAAGAAAATAAATTAGGTATCCAACGGCCCGCTAGTAGGAGTTTGGTCATTTACACAGTAGTCTACCTAAGAAACCTCCAGCACTGCAGGCAATCCTACATGCTAAGAAGTTCTCACACTATGCACTTGTTGAGAAGTGGATTTTTTGCATTTGACAAGAATTGAACCACTGACCTTCCTTTCGAAAATCCCTGTCCGAAACCAGTTGGGTTATGTCTTGGATACTTTTTCTCTTTTTTATTCTTTAGAGAAGGACATACCTATCTTATAATGTATTTCTCTTAACATGTTGAATCAGTACTGGAATATAATTATCCTTTTCTTTTTAAAGGTAGGAAGTACGATGCAATTGTTCAGATACGTACAATTTTTAAGCCCGCACATTCCTGTGGACAAATGTAAGTTATACAATCATTCGGTTGAGTGGGCGCAATATATCATAATTACAATAAGCAGATTTTCTGTTAGTTATTTGTTATAAAAAATATGTTACAACAACATTACCCTATTGCTTTAGAAGCTTCCGTCTATAGCGAGATATGGGGTGAAACGTACGCAATCATACTTATGTGTTAAAAACACACAGAGGTTATTTCCGATGACTCATAATGATGCATCAACTGCGTGAATCAATTAATACTTCACAATATAAGAAGCGCAATCAATTTAGTGAGTCATCTTGTTTCATAAAATATATGTTAGTGACTGTAAAGTTATGTGTACTTATTTGACCCAAGAGAAATTCTGTGTACTTATGTTTCTTTTTTTTTTTTTTCTTCTTTGGAACAATTTGATTCAAGAAATTCTTTTGATGTGGAACCTTTCCATCTGGTTTAAAGCATCATTTGAAAGTATATACCCATGACCTACATCTTATTCTACGAAATATCTTTGATGAGGGAGTGGGTTCTCCCCCACCTGTACCAGAGGCCCCTTAGCCAGGTGGGATGTAAATCGAGGGATATGTTCCACCGGCAGCCCTGCAAAGGGGGAGGACACACGAGACTCAGCCAGCCCAGAAGCAACCCTTGTAATATTTCAACAAGGATTGTCTTCACACGGACTTGAACTCAGGACGTCGGGGTTCTAGCCCCAATCACCTTTGCCACTATGCCCCTGGGGCTTCTACGAAATATCTGCTAATACTTACAGAACAATAACACATGGGAATAACTAAAAACAAAAAACCAAAAGAAAGCTAAAGTGAACTCCTAAAAGTAAATATCCAGATATACACACACATGTATGGTTGTTGCTGCTGTGGTATGATTGTTATTGTTGTTATACATATATATATACATACTGGATATGATTCTTGTTGTTGTTATATATACATACGCACATATATACACACTCATATAGAAAGTTAATATTGAGCAATAATAAAGATTTAGAATTCGAGCGGAGAAGCCTGCGATTACATGTTTCTTCCTATAACATCATCATCATCAGTTGTATTTACAACTGATTTATTTCAAGTTCAACGCTATTTTAAGATACAAATGCATATCAACACTATTCAAGATGAATGGACACTTATGATTCTCTTTTTCGTGTAAAGTAGTTGTTCTTTGTCTTTGTTCTTATAAAATTGAGCATTAAATAATTTATGATCTTCCTTGGATATGTTTATGAAAAAGAATGATCCATCTCACACGTGCAAAGTAGTAATTATTAGTTGGCACAGAAGGTCTAATTTATCCTGTTTCAAACTCATTAGCTATTACAGATAAAAGACGTGCTCGGTGTATAAAGCTTCTATTTTAAACATAAAGCACGTTGATTTTCCTTGTCAATGAGGTTTGGCGTAGCGGTGAAAAGTTGAGACGAACAATGATAGATATTGGATTATTATTGGAGTTAATTTTCTGTACTTACATTGGATCATTATTGGATTTAGTTTCATTTATTTGAGGGCATTTTATATTTAAGGGAATTTGGTTTTTCTGTAGTGACAAATACTCTTCGTAGAAGCATAGATATAAAATAAATAATAATAAAAATCATCTTTTATATTCTCACAGTCCTACTTTATATATCCTATCCTCCTTTTTACCCTTTAAGCTATTGTTCTTTTACCCCTTTAATTTGTCTTTTTTCCTTTTTATTTTCTAAAAATGGTTCCTTTTCTTGTTGTGGGATGGGGTGTGGTAGAATGGTAGGGCACCGAAGTAGTTTAAGCTTTTATCACCCTAAAATTTGATATTTTTTTTGATGTTATTACTCTGATCATAGCTTGACTAAATGAACTTTCAACTTATTACAATATGATAGACCATAACTAAATCGTATGTTAGTCAACAACATTAAACAATTCAACTCTAGAAGATCAACACTCAAAAATACTGCAGTTCAGCAAGTACCGCAGTTCAGAGGTTCAGTAACCAAACATGGCTGTCCGGCCTCAGCTGCACCTCAACCTCAGCCTCGGCATCAACTTCAGTTCATGTTCAAACACCGCACTTCAGACCGTTTCCACGGGATAAGACCAAGTCGCGCACTTTGGCAGGGTTCAGCTGTGTACCACAGTTGATGAATCAAGTACGATAACATTTCGTGGGACCCTCAGACAAAGATGCTCAGACAGAAATACAATTCAAAAATAATACGAATTCAAATGTAGTGACTAAGCTTGGTATTCTTCCTGAGCACGCCAATGTTATAACAGTTGGCCTACTGTTTACATCAACCAGGCCGGCCTATTAGTCACGTCAGTCAGACTATTGATCATATCAGCAAACCTACAGCGTCCTAGGCTTTCTGCCCCCAAGTAAGCGTCTTATCCACAATCCATTATCAGGAGCTAAAGGCGGGAAAAAGTCTATAAAAGCAAGCCACTCGAGACAAATGAGGGGATCCGGAATTCAGTCTTTCATACCCTAAAGCAAATTCATATACTCTGCTCCTCGGCTAATACTGTGAGAAATTCCTAACTCACCCTTTAAATTATAAATCTCAGTGAGACATAGCACAAACTGACTTGAGCGTCGGAGGGTTTTTCCTGAGGCCAACCCCCGGGACCTCTGACCTGTGCTTTCTTGTGCAGGATATTTGGCGCTATTCCAGCTATACATTTTCAATCCCAGTTAACAGTTCTTCACGTTAACTGACGAATTCAATTTGAGGTCATCTAGATCCTTGGTGAAGATCCGGCTTCATCACAATACATTTCGTCTATTACGCATATGAATATGCATAGTTTAGGTGGAATGTTGAGTCAAAATTTCGATCAACAGATACTATTGAATAATGTTACGTTTTGAGCTAGACGTAAGTTCTTGAAAATTACCGTTACAAATAATTTTGAGTCATACCACTCGTTATTAGTCCACCATATTCGTGTTTCTGAATTCATGTTGTTTTACAATACTCTTTTTAATATATATTGTTTTCCTTATATTAGTTCATCTTATTTATGTTTCTAAATATATGTGTTTGATTTATGTTGTTTTTCAACATTCTTCTAAAAGTAATGGTGGTATAAATAATGATTACACTTCCATTTTTAAGAGTACCGTGAACTAAAAATATGAATTTGATAATGAGGTAAACTAATACTACAATAAATATCCAGTATATCCCAACAACACCAAAAACCATTGTTAGGATTTGAGAGGGTGAGAGGCAGACAAACAATACCTCCATCACAAATTATAGAGAGTTCGTTTCCAGCGAGACTACCGGCTCTACATGTACCTGCATAGACACATAATGAACGATAAATAATGAAAGACAAAGACAAACACAAAAAGTGCAAACCCAACCTAACGTTAAGGGAGTATTTAAGGCCCTATATATAATCTAAGGCGTCCTTATATTCTGTTTAAACCTCGTGAACCTTAATCATTCGTCTACATAATCTCTTATCCTAAACCATGTCCTTAGAGAAGTCCAAATCTACTAGTCACGTCTAATCCGGTCATTCCAAGTCAATTTGGTCATGTCTTATTCTTTTTCCTTCTACAATGAAGCTTTTGACTTATCCGACGGACGCCGTTGCATGTCTGCACTTGATATGTCTAAACTCTTTTATCTACTAAGGAGATAAAAGAGAGTGTTGAAAATACAGATTTTTACACTATGTTTATACTTCTTATAGCTTCATCTTATTCATATTATAAATTCATGCTTCTACATTGATGTTCTAAAATACTACAAGGTTGAAAATACATCTTTTTATACTATCATTATACTTTTTATTGGTTTGTTTGGTTAATATTCTGAATTTTGCTCCTAAATTCATGATATAAAACTACTATATTTTTTTATGCTTACATTACTTTTTCATCCGACGCGGGTAAACTTGCGCAGTTGAGTAATTTCCAATCTTACCAACGGTAAATCGGTAGCAAAGGGGATGTTTGGTGGGTGGTTTATCACTAAGAGAATGATTTTGAAGGAATACAAACCCATAAAAATTGTTTGTTTGAAAAATTAGAGTATGAGTTTCAGATTGATATTTAAGTATTTGGTAATGAATATCATTTTTTGATATACTAAACCTATGTCTATCAATATAAAAGAATGGGGGTATGACTGGTCAACGCCACCGGCCACCGCCAGCCACCGTCCGTCGTCGCCGGCTGATCACTATTTCGGTGGGTCAAATTTTTCCAACCAATTTCCGAGTCGTCCACATTCGATACTCATTTCAATTCTGATATGTTTCAAAAAGCATCAATGTCAATCATACTCATTCACATTTCAATATCAAACAACTATTACTTTTACGACTAAATACATATAATCCAAACTAATCTTACCCATTCCGAAATCTTACCAATTTAGATTTTGATTTAGATATGCAACTACCAACCAAACACCACCTAAGGAGACCTCCCTTCACCCTCAGACAATATTCTCTCTACATGTGAGAAGAGGAAGACTATAAATTCCACACAGCTAGATGACTAATTACTCATCCTCATAATCTTCACATTCTCTAGCTCTCCTTCTCTCCTTGACGAGAGAGGATTTCTGATTTTGCAGTAATGGAGTTTACGTTATCATCTTCAACAATCACTCTATTAGCCCTCACCAGAACGCTCAATTCCCACCGCTATCCTTTGCTTTCTCAACTCCACCGCCGTAATTATCCCCTCTCCCGCGGGTTTCAACTCTCTCCGCTTCAGATTAATCGTATTATTAGCGCTTCCTCTTTGGCTGCCCACCGATTAGTTTTTGTTGCTTCGTCTAGGAGGTCGAGTGAATCGCGTTCGGTTGGGAGAAGTTTTAAGTGTGTCTCGAGTTCCGCCGCCTCGTTTACTTCTGGTGACGGAGGTTTTAGTGGAAAGGATGCTAGCGGTGGGGGTGGATATGGTGGGAACGGTGATCATGCGGGTGGGGGTGGAGAAGCGAAGCCGAACGCGTTCGCTGCTGGATTGGCTGAGGACGTCTCTGCTTTGTCTTCCGATGTTATTATACTTGACGTGGGGGTGAGTGTCTCCGACTGCTGTTAAGAGTTCCTTTTTTTTGTTTTGTTTTTTGGATGGAGTTACCTTTTCCTTTCATGCGGCTTGTGCGTCATTTTATTTTCCCTTTTTGAGATTCTGTTTTTCAGGGTATGAGCTGCGGGGGATGTGCAGCGAGCGTGAAGAGAATACTAGAAAGTCAAGTAAGTTAATTTAAATGATTCAAAAGGAAAAAAATAAGTAAATTCAAATTCCCCTTTTCGTTCTTTATTCTGTTATTTATATGTGCTGTTTGTTATTTATATTTATTTATTTTGTTATTTATATGTGTTATTTAACTACTTTAATTGCTAGATGTTGATTAGAAAATTCACAGGGTTTAATACGTAGCGTAAGTTTGATTAATGAGATTGTGGACTTATGGGCGTGGTCATTTGGATAACTACATAAGAGGCATCAAGCCCTCTTAGATCTCTACTGCAGATGAAATGGTATTATAAACAATGGATTCGTTACGGTGTTAGGGATATAGATATCAGACATGGAAGTGCTCAAAAGCAATTAGGTTTCCCAACTTGTATACAGCTTAAAAATTCGTGAATTAGTTTGGCTGATTGAAGTGTATTTCTTGTCCTTCTGCCCTGTATAGTACTTTTGGTGACATAATTATGGCTCGTGTGTAGGCACAGGTATCAGCAGCTAGTGTTAATCTTACTACCGAGACAGCAGTCGTTTGGCCCATGTCCAAAGCCAAGGTGGAGCCTAACTGGCGAAAGCAGTTAGGCGAGGCGCTTGCAAAGCATTTGACAGACTGTGGGTTTACATCCACTCTGCGAGGTATGCAATCTCTCTACTCTGTTTTTATTTTCCTGGTGCTATATAATTTGTGAATCAAGTGATGGCTTCTTGCTGTCAGAAAAAAAAAAAATGATTGACGTATTTCTATCACTTGAAGAATTTTATTATTGGTTTCGAATGATATCTTGCTTTTATTATGCATGAAGCTTGTAGTTTATCAGCATCTTTTTTCTCTTTCTTTTTTTTGGGGGGGGGGGGGCTGTGGGCGGGGGGGGGGGGGGGTTTGTACCAGCGGGTCGACTGGAAGAAACCTTTTATCTCTCAATGTCCAAAATGCTTGTTATAGATGCAAGAAAGCAGCAATCTATCCAGCCACATTTCTTGCTTAATTTGCTGGCTTTATTGACTATTGCCTGATGTTCTTTCTCTATTCTTTATTAGTTATTTCCTCAGTCCTATACATATTATCCTTAATATTGGTTATTCAACTCTTGCCTTGTAGAGCCATATGAATATTGCAGAATTTAGTTTCTGCTGGTTAGGTGATATTTGTTTGTCATGTAATCGATGTGCGCTCTAAAGATTATGAAGGTAGATTATCATTCCCATTGCACAAAGTATATTGCTCAGAAGGCTGTCAAGTAGAAAAAAATTAACTTATTCTTTAAACACAATGTTGAATGGTCGTTTAAAGTTCCATGTGATCAAAGGTTTCATTTATAGGCATAAGTAAATTGTGAAATTTTCCACAGAGGATAGTATGAGCTTTCTTAACACTACAAATGTTCTTTTCTTGGCCTATCATTCTGGTAAGTACGACCTTCCGTTGTTTCAGTTTTCTATCATGCCTCAGCTGCTCGTGCCTTGTGTACCCATAGGTGTAACGACACATCTTTTGATTGTTTTTCGTGTTGTTGTCTAATGTTAGTCTTAAACCAGGGACTTTGTTTCCCACTGATGTCAGAAAGATACTGTTCTATAGGGGTGTTAGTAAGGCAAATATGCCGATGAAAAGATTGCAGGTTTATTAATTAATTTAAAGCAAGTGTAGTGAGAGCGTCAAAAAGATTGCTAGCTTATTTGGTGCTTATGAAAATTTCTATCCAAACCCATACGGCTGAGAAATTCTCAAGATGTAAAATGACTACATGGATTGGATAAACTGAGGTTTCGAGTCATTTTGAGACAAGACAAGCATGCTTTATCTGCAAAAAGTTGACATCTAGTTACTAGGTTACAGGTAAATGAGAAAGTGATAGTGAATAGCTAACAATGCTCTCTCAGTTGCTTGATTGGAAATCGTCCTTCAAAGAGGTTATTATACAAGAAAGGGAAACAAAAACTATCAAGTGTCCTTTTAAATGCCTTCTTTTACTAAGCTAGACTTGTCATTGAACCGGGAAGGTGATAATTGTAGCTTGAGGAGGAAAATTGCTCTTGTAATATGCTAATACAACAATAACAACAACCCTCCATCAGCAAGTTGTTTGTTGAATTTGATTGGGTTCTTTGAGCATATGCAAAGAAAAACAAGACAGTGTAGATCATTTCATAGGGAATCATTAAAAATCACAGCTTTAATTTTAGAAGCCCATTATGCATATCCTTTGCACGAAGTGCAGAAATTTACGCCATGAAAAGTTTGGGCTGGTGTTGCATCAAGCTGATCTTGGTGGGTTATTTACAGGAGAGGGAGCTATTGAAGAAGTCATTTCATCGTTAGGGGTGTTAAACGAACTTAGTTCGAATTCGGTTCAAATTCGTTTGTTAATTTTAATTAAACAAGCCGAGTTCAAACACCTAATTGGATTCATTTACTAAACGACGAACTATTCGCGAACTGTTTGACTCGTTTAAAGAGTTATAACGTTTTCGAACCGAACTCAAACAAATTTTTAAGCTCGTTAAACCAAACGAGGTTAGCCGAACTATTCGTTTACCTAAACATATCCAAACTTGAAAACTCACTATGTGGCTCGGTTCTGCTCGTTTACAACCCTATCAATCATAAAAATACTAAAGTTTTTCTTCTAAAACGGAACCATTCTGCTTTATGGGTATGTCTCCCTTAATGCTCCGTGCTAATACTGAATAAGACTTTTAGGCACATCTAAAATGTTACCTTTTCTCAAATAAGCGCTTAGGAAGTAAAACATTTGTGACCAGTAAGTTTTGAATCTTTAGGCGAGTCAGTTATTGATATGTTAAAGGGATGCAAGCATATCATTGGAAGCATGTACTTTTGGAGACATTGTGGTTGATGAGGCAACTGTGTGGAAGACTGTTTTAAAAGAAATTGAACTGTGAGGGCTTCATATATCATTGTTTTAAAAGAAATTGAACTGTAAGGGCTTCATATATTAATGGGGTAGTTTACCGTCTTGGCTCCTTACCAATCATTGGAGCTCAAAATTCCAAAAAGACTTTGTGTTTTTTGCCCTGACTTCTTCTGTCTATGCTATCTGGAGGGAAATGAACCAAAGATTTCATCAAGGTATCAGCAGGGCAAAGCATAATGAAGGACATACTGCAGAACATAAGGTTCTTTGCAACATCTTGGAAGGGAATTAAAATGGACAAAGTGAATTGGAAGCTTACAATCAACATTAGACTTCCTATAAAGATATTCAGTTCTTAGACTCTGGATGAATCTCAGCCTCCTTGTTCCAGTTGCCTTGGCTCTGGTTTCTTTTGCTAGCCATTCTGGCTAATCCTATAAGCTTTATTCATTCAACATTATGTTTACTGGTACTTGTAGAATTCATCCATTTCAGATTTAAGGGATCTTTGCGTTTTCAAGGTGGAAAACTTCATGGTTTGGATTGGATTGGCATAGATATAGAATATTCTTATAAAATTTAATTCCATTTGTATTTTGAATAAATCCAGCTTGCTGGCACTTTTCGTGAGAAACCATTTTAAATTTGCTTGATTGGGGTCATATATGAAATTTTAACTTACAATAAAAATGTTTATGAAAATAATCCGTGGAAGAATATCCTTTCTTCGATAATCACATTGTTCACCTGGGCCCACAAAGTTTCCTTTTTCTCTCTCTAAATAATTATTAAAATGGTAAAGAGATGAACTGGGAGATAAGTGGCGTTTTCCTGTCTTATTCCTGATGTATAGACTTGTATATAAATGTGCACATTATGTTTTTTCCCCTCTGAAACTGTATTGCTAAAATGAGAGCATCATGCCTGTTATTTTTTTTCCAATAAAAAAATAATTATAGAAATTTCCTGGACTGGGGAATCATGGGCTTTCTCCTGTCTTTTTCCTAATGTATAGAACTGTATATGAATGAGGACATTATGTTCTTGAGTATTGTCTCTCATGTAGCCTTGTGCTTATTTTGCAGATTCCCAGAGGGAGAAATTCTCTGAAGCATTTGAAAAGAAGACAAAGGAGAAGCATCTTCAGCTGAAAGAAAGTGGTATAGATGACAGACTTGTACTTTTTCTCCCAAGGCCATCTGCTGTTTATTTTCACAATTTTTTTGAAGTCTACTGATGATACCAAACAATTTTGTTTTGGTAACTTTCTAACAGGTCGCAGGCTTCTTGTCTCTTGGGCATTATGTGCAGTATGTCTCGTAGGTCACATGTCTCACCTCTTTGGTAATAAGGTTGCCTGGATCCATGCAATCCATTCTACAGGACTTCAAATGTCCTTGTCCCTATTTACGTTGCTGGGTCCTGGTCGACAACTTATTGTGGACGGTCTCAAAAGCTTAATGAGAGGGACTCCAAATATGAATACTCTAGTCGGTCTTGGGGCTTTATCATCATTTTCTGTGAGCTCATTGGCTGCACTTCTACCAAAACTGGTAATTGGGGGTACCTGAATAAAAGTTTTACAATTAATTAGTTAAATCAGGATACTTTGCTCAATATGGTGGCATCATATATAATTTCCAATATGTTCTGACAATACATTTTACGGTCCTGAGCAGCGTCAAATGTCTAGATAAGGTGTTTTCCAGGATGCTTGAGTTTCGGGGAGGCTTCTGCGGTTCTGATGTTCCACTTGTGTACTTGCTAACTTTGTTGTTACTTTTCTTTCGTTGAGTTATCAGAGTATGCACATCAATTACCCCTGTATTGCCTTTATATCAAAGGGGTCTGCCAATGAATGAACTTTGGAGGGCTTGCCCCAGTTCATTTTTGTTATCTCCAAATGACCATTACTTTTCAATACTCTTTTTTTCCTTCCTGCACATAAGCTATCTATTTCATAGTTTGTGAATCTTCCTGGTCATATTTCCTTGTGTATTCCGCTGATAGATGATAACTTATCCAGACTGTGAAATAATGGAGCTACCTGCGAAATTTTTTTACTGGTATTCCACCTCTTGTACAAGTTTCCTGCTGACTAGCTATAGTGGATCGACTCCTTTGTTTCAAGGTGGTCATCGTTTGGATATAGTTGTCATATGAAGCGATAGTTCTTAAACTTTGAACCAAATGATGGTCTATGCTAATAAGGCTATTTACAACACCTTTTTTTTCCAGATGCTCCATTTTCTGGATTGTACAAGATTCTTATTGAAGTTTGTGCTTCGATATTTGTGATCCTATTTTGAAGGAAAAATAAGCATTTTCAAATCAAGCAGTTTGTCTTTAGGTTTTGAGATGTTCATGCATAAGTATCCAATGATTTGTTTGTCTTGGTCATACGCCCTTTTTTTTAAATTGACGTTTCATACATGTTATGGATGCATGCTGACTACCTCCTAATGATGAAATCAGTTTGCACACTGACTACCTCCTAATGATGAAATCAATATGCATAGCTATACTTCTATTTTCCAAAGCTATTCTAATTGTTTCCTTCTCCTTTAATGATCTACATGTTAGATTTCTTTTGCAGGGTTGGAGGACGTTCTTTGAAGAACCAATTATGTTGATTGCCTTTGTCTTGCTTGGGAGGAGCCTTGAACAAAGAGCTAAGCTTAAAGCAGCCAGTGACATGACTAGCCTTTTAAGTATATTGCCCTCTAAAGCGAGGCTTATTCTCAATGACGACAGCACAGATTTAAGTTCAGCAGTTGAAGTTTCTTCTAACAGTCTTTCTATTGGAGATCAGATCCTTGTGCTACCTGGAGTAAGAACAAGTGTTGACATTGCATATACTCCTTTTATGACTTCTTTTCTGAATCTAATACTCTTTCCCACGAATAGTGTCTTATGTAGCACTTCCAATTATTTTTGTTTACGCAAACTAACAAAAGAAGTTCTAATAATTCTTTTTTTAAACAACTGAATTCAAAGAAGCTCTAGCATACTATAGCATAACCTTGCTATGTCACTCTTAAATTTAGCTAGTGATAACCTTGCTTCTTTTGTAATTCTTTTTTTTGAGATCATGTGAAATTAAAATATCTATTTCAAACATTTTATTGTTACGAGTATGCTACTCATATAGTGTCATATGCAGCACATGGACATCCAACGATTTTTGTTTTCACATAATAACAAAAGAAGCTCTAATATACTTGAGCATAACTTGTAATGTCACTCTTAGATTTAGCTAGTGGCAACCTTTTGTGTTACCCTTTAACATTCTTTTTACATCAATTGAGTTTCGTTACTTTTTACTGTTATGAGTATGCTACTTATGATAATGCACTGTATTATCTTCATCATTGCTTTTTCGTGTATATGTTACTTGATCATACTTGGACCTCTATGACATTGTTTATTGTAGAAGTTGCAGATTTCGGGATCCACTGGTAATATTGTCCTTGAAATATTAAATCTAAAGGATCATATATTCCTCACTTTCCTGATTATTGTTATTCTTTTTGTGTGAAGTACTTTCTCTTTTACATGAGCAGCTGCTGCTTTTTGCAGCTAATATCTTTGTGATGATAAATGTTTTTATTTGTGAGAAATATTTTGCTTGGATTTCTTAGGATCGTGTTCCAGCGGATGGAATGGTCACTGCTGGTAGAAGTGCAGTTGACGAGTCAAGTTTCACTGGGGAACCACTACCTGTCACTAAATTACCTGGGGTAATGTTTTGTATCTTGTTAGTTTCTATGTCGTGCTTTTGTGTTCTTTTGATGTATAAGCACGAATCTACTGAGGACTTAGAAGGTCAATTACTTTAGGGAGTATTTTTGTGGAGTCTGATGTGTGTGAGTGGGTAGGTGGGTAAGTGTGTGTTTTTGGTAGTAAACTTCATTCAGGATATTGTAAAATGATATTCAACGAATCTGGAAGGTATCTCGTCATGAAAACAATTACTCAAGTTAGTCCATCTCTTCATAATCTAGAACGCATGCTGTCATACTGGGGAAATCCTTTATGCCCTATTGAAACTAGATGTCATACATACCTATCTGGAAAGTTGCTTCGTCATGAATAAAATACTCAACCGTCTCTTCAAAATCTAAAATATTGTGCTTTTAAACTCAGAAAATCCTTTAGTCGTATTTAAACTTATGCAAGACGTTTCATATTTGAAATGAATATAGTTAAACCCTTTAGAGTTAAAAGATTCAAATGAAAAGAGAGCCGGGGGGTGGGTGGGGTAACATAAAGTGTTTTGGTTTGTTCTTTTTGGGTGTGGTGGGTTTTTTTTTTTTTTTTTTTTTTTTTTGGGGGGGGGGGGTTATCTTTTATTTCTGTTTTCTGTTTCTTTCTTTTTTTAGATGAGAAGTGCACCCATTTTGCATGATCACAATGTCACTGTTGGTAAATACCTTTGTGTCAGGCTGAAGTTTTTGCAGGTACTGTCAATTTAAATGGAACACTTGCTGTAAAAGTGAGTAGACCAGGTGGTGAGACTGTGATGGGGGACATTGTCCGCTTGGTGGAAGAAGCACAAACTAGAGAAGCTCCAGTCCAGAGGTTGGCTGACAAGGTCCAAATTCAGTATATACTCTATTCCTCTATAGTTCTTGGACAGTATGTCTCAGAATATAGTGACTATTGTGAGATGGTGACTATTGTGAGATGGTGTATGATTTAGGTTACGATTAAAAAAAAAAAATTAGGAAAAAAAGAAACAAAGAGCAATAAATAAATAAAGCGCAAGAAAAATGATTGATTCATATAGCCGACCCCACATAATGAGAAAAGGCTTGAGTAGTGGTGTTGTTGTTTGCAGAACTTTGTCTTTTTTGGTTCAGACATGTCTTCGTATTTTGCTAAATCTTCTTGAATCTTGACAATGATTGCAAGTTTCGTAGTATTTTTTGCAGTTATTGACAGTACTTGCATTTCCTTATTGTCATTATGGGAACTTCCGAGACATCTTTTACTCCGATGGAAATATTTTCTGCGTTGCCTAAGAAATTTCAGAAATTGCAAAGGCCTTGTTGGATAGATTGTGGTCTTACAGATCTGAATGACACCTTCATGTTATGAATGCTTTGTGTAAACCTCCTTTTCATGTTATGAATGCTTTGTGTAAACCTTTTGAACTTTGTTGAAAGAATAATTCTGAATCAGGTTTAAGGAGGTCATCCTTGTATGTTAAACTCCTTGACCAATATTGAAAGGTTAATTTCAATTGAAGTGTAAGAAGGACACCCTTGTCAATAACCCCCACCCTTGTCAATAACTGCGCCCCCACACGATATTGAGGGAATCTCAATTAGTAGCCAAACGTTTGACCCATTACTCAATTAACAACTAAACGTTGATCAAACTCACTTATCAACCATTCTTTTTGGATAATGGCTCATTTAGCCGTATGACCGGCACCAGCCGGTCGTCAAACATATATAAAAAAGAATTGCAAAGAAACAGGACCAGCCGGTCATACGACTGTAAATGAGCCATTATCCACAAAGAACAGCGGTTAAGTTTCATTAACGTTTGGCTGTTAATTGAGTAATGAGCCAAACGTTTGGTTACTAAGTGAGATTCCCTCCCCGATATTGATGGCCTACTTTGACACCGTATGTCTTGTTTTTTCTTTAGATTTCTGGGCACTTCACTTATGGAGTAATGGCTCTTTCTGCTGCAACTTTTGCTTTTTGGAGCCTCTTTGGTGCTCATGTTCTCTCAGCCAGTTTTTACCAAGCGAGTCCAGTTTCTTTGGCATTGCAGCTCTCTTGCAGTGTATTGGTAGGTTGAGACCCACAGCTACTCACAAGTTACAATTATCTGTTGTTGTTTATTTAATGCAATACCTGCATAGACTACTGCATTCAAAACTATCTTGAAGTTTAAAGTATGATGGCTTTATAAAATATTTGTCAGTGAGCTCCTCGGCCAGTTGGTCAAATTTTCCGGAACTCTTCAAAAGCTTCACCTGCTCTATGTAAGGTCTCTTGAGTTGTCTGTCGGACCACATTTTGCGGTCACATGAGAAGATGAATTTCTGTAGGTAGCTCAGATAGTCAATTTGTTTTCTGCCTTGTTCTTTTTTGCTTGTTTCACATGGGTAAAACTTTCTTCTTTTGTTGCTGTTTAATGATTAGTGTTTGTTGTTAGGTAGTTATCTCACATTGATAATTTTGATATTGTGTATTGTACTTGGTAACCGTGTTTAAGCATGCCTACTCAATGTTTGGAGTGCGGCATTCACACAATATGTTTTAACAGTGTTCATAGAAAAGCATACATTGAGTACACCCTATTATGTAATATTAATATGCACGTGTGACTCAAACCGTGATCAATTAATTTTGACACGGAAGGGCGATATGAGATGTTATCAGAATTGAGCCTTGCAAATGCAGTCTTGTTCATTATGTCCCAAAAGTGACCTTGGCCCTTGCTTTAGTAGCGGTGAACTCTTGTGTTATTATGGTAGATTCTTCCCTAAGAGACATTTCTTTCCTAGCAGGTTGCTTGATGTTTATTGGTTTCGGGAGATAAATATATCGAATCATGAACATGTTCCCCCCCCTCCCTCCCCAACAAAAAAAAAATCTTTCGCGGCAGGGCTTGGAGCAGCTCTCCTATTCCAGCCAAAATCAGCCATTCTCCCCCTCCTTCAACTATACGAAACTGAAATACACAAATCAAAGCTGGCCTACTAGTTACGTTTTTTGCAAAATTGTGGTGATCTATACCACAGTTTATTGCTATTTTGCAGTTGGTCTTGTATTCTGGCTACCCACCCACCCCTAACCTGACATTCATCTTCCATTAAAATTTTTGTTGTGAGATGCAGTTAACTTAATACATGGTATGTGGGGATAGACAGCATTATACACTTTCTTTTTGGGGGTTTCTTATGTGAGCATCTTCTCCACCCTATCTACCTTTTACACCTTTTCATGTTTCTTTCTTCTTCCTCTTTGTAGGTCTAATGTAGGATAAGCAAGACAAACTATGCTTTTGCAATTTTTTTTTTTGAAAACCATTATTCTAACTTTTATCCTTGTTACCTAACACCTTTGTACTGAAAAATCAATTTTCAAAATTCTTCTTTTGAAATTTTATATGTATGTACCTTTGCTCCTCTTCTTTGTTGGCTTTGCTAATATCTTTGTCTATTAAATCCCCCTTATATACTTTATTTTTGTGTAAGTAACGGTACCACAAGCAATTGCTCAATGTGTTGTCAAACCATTAATAGGCATAGCCTACCTCTGAGGAGCACCTCAAAATCTTATCGAAAGGGAGACCAGGACTATTGCTTTAGTCTCCTTCCTATATTCCTGCCTCCACAATATTGTTCGGCAGTCTTTGCGCTAATGCCTTCATTAAGTTGACCATTGAATCTGGTTGTTGAATTTATTCTTTAACCTCAGAACAATTTGCTTAATCCCCTCTATCATGGAAATAGAGGACCTAACTCGCTCTGGTCATCAATTGTGCTCACCTTGTTTTTCTCTTTCGTACTTTGTGTAAAGGCGTCTTGAATTTCAAAATGCGAGCTAGATTAGAATTTTAATTTACATGTCTATTTGCACTTGTTTTGATCTCCTATATCAAATCTTATCCGTCTTTTTTGTAAGTTGAAATTTCATATATAGGTCTAAAGAGGCAAAGTTACAAGAATAACATAATGACTATGTTTTAACAAACTAGCCAGCGATCTAGACTTGCTCAAAATAAAAAGGGCTACAATTCCAAATCCAAATAACTATAACTAAGCTGTGAAACTTTGCAAACTTCAAAAAGCAAAAATTCTTAGCACCAATATATGGTAGTCTCTGGAACTACCAAATTAAGACAAGCCTGAATGGCCTTGTGATTACAACTCTGTTTACAACACTTAAGCCCAAAAATTCTAAAACAGGGGTCCCCCTAGTTTCCGGAGGGAGCATACAAAAGTCAACATTATAGTGCCAGAAGAGCCATTATTAAACTGATGAGTTGAGACCTTCTGACAATGGTACCCATTAGAAGTAGGGGAAGATGGAGGGTGGTAGCAGCAGCAGCAGCAAATGAAGTAAACCAACAGCATCACCACCATTGAAGGAGCATGAGATAGAGGAGAGGATGTAGATGTTTCAACCATCAAACAGCCAACAACCGATGATATAATCAAATGGACAATCCTAGTCATTCCATCAGCAAGGGACTCCACCAGTCCCCCATCAAGACATTCAAGCCGTGCAATCCATTTAGAGACATAAGCCCACCAATAACTCTAGCCAGGGGCAGTGTAGTTACAAATAGCAGCCTTTGGCATGAGGCAGGACAAACTCCACAGAGCCTTCCATATCTTATGTCAAAAGACTCCAATCCCTAACCACAGCTGGTACATTGTATATATCACCATAGTACCATAACAATGCAAATACCTATATGGGACCATGAACATTGATCTGGTTTAGTAAATACTCTCATCTGTCCTTGTTATGGCGAGGTTTTCTTTGATCCCAATGCCTTAACAAAAACTTGTTTCATGATTTTAGGTTGTTGCATGTCCATGTGCTCTTGGCCTAGCAACGCCCACAGCTGTGCTGGTACTTCTTTTTTATTTGGAGTTATTTGTGTATTTGTAAGGTTCAAAATAGAATGGATAGTTCCGTTACTTCTAACTTCTCAAATAACAGGTTGGAACTTCTCTTGGTGCTAGAAGAGGGTTGCTTTTGCGTGGTGGAAGTGTCTTAGAGAAGTTTTCCATGGTAAATACGGTAGTGTTTGACAAAACAGGAACACTGACACTTGGTAAACCTGTTGTGGCGAAAGTTCAGACGCAGTTGAGTTTTGTAATTCTTTTGTGTAAATTATGGAAGTTCTAGTTCCAAAGCACGTTCTGGGTTCCAAGTTTGTGCTTAGTTTGTTACTCAATGTAATGATAAGCTTAATTTGTAGAGCAATTTTGTTTACTATGCCATGGTTTTGGAGAAATTTGAAGTTTAATTAGATATCTTATTGTATTTGTCTCTGCAAAGTTTCACCCGATTCACCTCATTTTCTTTTTCAAACATCTAGAAGATAACATGCGTATATTTGATGCTGTAGTGAACCGGAGACGACATGGTCAGAAGCTGATGTCTTGATGCTAGCTGCTGGAGTTGAAAAGTATACGAATCATCCCATTGGTAAAGCAATTGTTGCGGCAGCTGAGTCAGTTAACTGCCCATCTGCTGAGGTATTTTATCTCATGATAACATACGCTTGCATGTATTAGTTAATCCTTATTTTACGGCACCGATAACAGTGGAATCTAAATTTTTTATGAAATAGATACCCTTCACAGTTATATTTGATTGAATACTTTTTCTGCTTGTGTGAAGATTGTTTTGGATATATGATTATGGGCTCTTTAATTCATTGAATTTCTTTCAGTTGCTACATTCATACTCTAAGAGTTCTTCAACCTGAGGTTTTTCAGTGCAGGATGTGCCATCGTTCCTGATGAAGTACTGCTTTCCTTTTGAGAAGTAAACAGTAAATAGATTTCCATAGAAGGCTTATAAAAGACTGGGGTTCTCCCTATGTGGGCAATATCAACTTTTAGATATCTGTGTCAATAACTTCTGCTATATCTGGATTATTTATCTCCTACCTGCAAAAGCCTTCTACTCTTAAGGAGAAAAAGTGTCTTGCTTTTCCCTTAATCATCTTTTTGAGTACTCTTGAGGTGTTGGTCTTGTTATCAAATCCTAACTAAGCATTGTATCCTGTCTCGGGAACTGGAGATCAATGTCAATCTACACAGCAGTATGCGGTCTTTACTTTTGTCAGACCTTGTAGTCATCTGATCCTCTTTTACTGGAACAATATTTTGTTTTTGTCTGTGTAATTGTAGGTAGATGAGGGAACATACACAGAGGAACCAGGATCTGGTGCTGTTGCCATTATTGAGGATAGAAAGGTGTCTGTTGGTACACTGGAGTGGATAAAGAGGTGCTTCAAGTCATTGATCTTTTATATGTGGAACTCGGTAGCCTGCATGGGGCACTCGGAGAAAACCTGAAGTTTTCATTAAGTGAAATAAGTTGAATAGAATTTATTTCCTGAAAATTGCTATTATGTTTGAGTTCAAGTTACGATGCACAACTAAGTCTAGTGAAAATGAGTATTTCTTTTTAAATTGAAAATTTCAGTGGTTTAAGCTAACTTTTGCTCCCTATGGTTTGAATAGCCTACTTATCCCCTATGTTGAAAAGGCTAGCTTTTACCTTCCTTTAGTTAAAAATTTTATGCCTTTTTTGTTATCTAAATTGTCTGAGATACTCTTATTTCCATGTTGTAGTATTAACTGAAAAAGGTTGAATAAACTTATGTATTATGATGGTTATGATGTTTTTAAATGCTTCTAGGAATGGAGTCGATCAGTTTCCACTTAGAGAAGTCGATGATTGTAGGAATCAATCAACTGTTTATGTGGGGATAGATAATTCTCTTGCTGGCATCATTTATGTTGAGGATCAGATCAGAGATGACGCGAAACATGTTATCAAATCTTTATCCAATCAAGGAATAACTACTTATCTACTATCTGGGGACAAGAAGTCTGCAGCAGAGTATGTTGCATCTTGTGTTGGCATACCAAACAATCAAGTGAGTTTTAATTTCCCTTTCTGGCCTACAGTGAAATATTTTAAATTAATTTCTCTATGAAAAGTTGTCTTTATCTGGTTCTCATATGAAGAAAAAGCTTCGTTAGTGGCCAATTATGATATCAGGCTTTATGTTTAATGGCTTACTTTTTCCCGGGTAATATCCAGCACTATCAGCATATGTAACACTCTTGCCTGTTTAGTTGGAACTGTTTGGGTTCTACTCTGTTTTTTGCATTTATATTTAGTGGAAAGATCATTCTTTTTTACTTCAAGTATATGGCTGTTTAGCCACCAGATTAAAGTTGTGCTTTATCTGAGGAAGACCTCTGAGAATTATTATTATTGAGCTTGGATTACATTTGAAGTCCTATTTCCATTGAAGGTTGGCCTTGAGGAAGACCTCCAAGAATTATTACTATTTCTTGGGGGCTTTTTCTTTCTCCTAGCTTACCATGTAATTTCTAGCCGTCATCAATGAGTTGTCTATCCTTCTTGTAATATCTACAGAAAGTTTGCCCCCTTCAGTAGCTGCAGTTTGCCTTCTAGCCGCTAAAGCTGCGTCCTCAGGAGTTAGATTTTCAGTAATTAAAGCAGAGTTTACTGTGGATAAATTAGGTGTGGCACCCATCACGGCTTTCTTTCTGCTCTCTTCATGTTTAATTTCATTAAAGGCTGCCTTTAAGCTAGACAATAGTTTAATGCTAATTATTCTACTTCAAGCACCGTCAAAGTCTAGATGTAATTCCATGAGAATTTTTCAGTCACAATAATAGTCTTACACAGTTGAAAGTCTGCAGCACAAGACTACTTGTGTACTTTAAACACATCAATTTCTTGGCAAGCACGTGTCAACTATGTATAGTACTTGTTAAGAGTCACGTTCCCTTGTTTGATCTCATGAAGCTGAGCTTTAATCTCATATAATTCAGAAGTGCTATTTTGTTTATAATACATTTCCTTAACTACTCCTATATTTCAGCTACAGTCTCATACATCATTACTAATATCAGAAAACATTGATCTTATTAGACAAGACATAAGCATTGCTATTTTCATGTTTTCCAGTCTGAATTTAGGATCCAATTCATTTGGAACAAGCACAGTGATAAAGAGATTTTTCTTCTCGTCTTTACCAATCACAAACATTTCCACTCCTCTAGAACAAGAGACCTAATTGTTACAATTTAGTTTATGACTATTAATGGCGATATAAGAGTCATCAAAGACAAGAACCATGAGACCCTGCTCCTGATACTTGATCAGAAGTGGAGATGGTTTCAGTTTGCTCAGAGGCAGAAGATGAAGACGTATAGCACTCCGATGTCATATAGAGAATTGATAATAATATATTCATCAAGTTAAGTTAAATATGCAAAGATTTAGAGGCAGTTTACAAAGGCTAGCCACAACTCTCCAACAGCGAGAAAGACAACTAGTCTAACGGGCTATATTCTGCCCAACGGCGGTATTGCTCAAACCACTGAAATCGTGGCTTATACAATTGTATATTCTATGTAGATATATGTGTATACAGTAATATATGTATGTGTGTAATTACTTGTGTATCTATACATTTTAGTGTGTATTTCTACATGATGGATCACAGGTGTTTTACGAGGTGAAACCAGAGGGGAAAAGAATGTTTATAAGCAAGCTTCAGGAGGATAGGAAAATCGTAGCTATGGTGGGTGACGGGATAAATGACGCTGCTGCTTTAGCATTGTCACATGTAGGGGTCGCTATTGGTGGAGGTGTTGGAGCTGCGAGTGAGGCATCTTCCGTGGTGCTGATGCAGAATAAATTGAACCAGGTGAGCCTGCTCCAATTTTAAGTTGGTAACTCTTTTTATATCTTACATTTGCATGTCAACTCCCCCTCCAAACCCCAAAAAGGGGGTGACCGACTAACCTCTTTAGGAACTTTCTATTGCCTAAAGAACTTTATCCCTCTCTCTCCAAACAACCAAAGTTCTCATCAGTTTCTAGACAGTGATCATTGGCCAAGACACATGCTCTTTGCCCAGCAGCTATGGGAATTTTGGCATGTGTTTGGAGGACCCTTCGAATTAAGCCCTACACTTGTATAGCCAGTAGTACGGTGTCAAATTTCCTGCCTTTAATTTTGCTGCCCGCATCATTTTCCTCTCGTATGGATGCTAAAAACTTATGATTGTGGTGCTATTTCTTTAGCATGTATCTTTTTGCAAATAATTGTATGGCATTAAGTTCCTTTCTGTAACTTTATCTGGGATAGTGGATGAAACTTTTTGCTAGTTCATTTTGTTGTCATTTCTCCTAACTATTAGTAAACAACTAATTGCATTGTGTTATTTTTCAACATCTAAAAGAAAATATGGGCATTGTTATCATGATGTAATGTTCATTAGCGATAGTGGATCAACAGCATAGTTTTTAGGTTGAAAATGTGACATGTTCTTGGACCTGTGGCATTCATTAAGACCCTACCTCTCGCCAAATTATGATGACCTCACTATTCTGTGCAGTTGCTGGACGCACTCGAGCTAAGCAGGCTGACCATGAAAACTGTTAAGCAAAATCTTTGTTGGGCCTTTGCGTACAACATCGTAAGTGCATTTCTTGCTCTCTGATATAATTTTTTTCCTTGAATAATCTGATTCTTGATGGTCTCTGGTGTTTAATTTCTTTACTTGCCACTTTAACTATACGGAAAACCTCTAGTATAGGAAAACTGTGTTCATATGTAGTGTGATTTTATGGACCTTTGATAAGGATCTAGTCATAGGTCTAGGTGCCATCCAAATCTGCCTTCTGTCATATGTGTGTGTGATGTCTCCATATATATATATGTGCGTGTGTACTTATTTTGCATATATGTGCAGTTATCTATATGCGTATTCGCGCGTACTTATATAGTTTATCATGTGTGGATAATATAATGAAGCAGTAGTGTCCTATCTATGATTTTCTTTATTTAAATCAAGCTTATAATTCTACGCTCTTAGTGCGAGAGTGTGTAGTAATCACAATATGTGCTGAAAATAAGATGATGAACTGACAATTGTTGACTTGATTTTTGACTAAAGTTTTTTTTACATGTGCTAAAGTAGATGAGCAAAATTGAAGTGTGGTATTCCTTCACCTTACACCAGGTATTAACTAGTGTCAAACCCATAAATACCTTCCTTTTCAGGCCCCTTTTTTGTTTTCCAATATATAGCAGAACAATATACTAAAGTAGGAGGTGAAACAATAGGAACCAACTAAACTTAGCTCCCTGTGCCCCCAACAGTTGATGAACAACATCTGTTATCCAAGACGTGGACAAAATTTAAGGGTAGTTCCTTTACATCACACCAAGTACGAATTAGTATCAAACCCCCTTAATACAGCCCCCCCCCCCCCTAAATACCTTTTTTCTAATTCAGTATACAGCAACATCACCCCATTATCTTAGAGACTTCCATCGATGACGGGATATGGAGGGATCGGATGTACGCTACTATACCCATGTGTTAGAAACACACAGATGTTTCCCGATGACCTATAACGAAAATTGTGTCTTGTCGATCAACTGCTACTTCACAATATAAGAAGCGCAGAATAATATGCAGAATGAGGTGGAACAAAGGAATCTACTGAACTCACATCCCGTGTCCCAACAGAGAGTATGTCCAACCAAAAGAATTATAGTCTAAATAGTGTCCAGGATCCCTATTGTTGATAGTGTATTTGCCATCATATCATGGATGCAGAAATAGAAATAGAAATAGAAGGATATATGGATGCAGATTGGGAAGTTTCACTAGTGACCATGATTCGACGACTGGTTATTGTGTCTTTCTTGGTGGTAATCTGGTGTCTTGGGAAAGTAAGAAACAAGTTTTTTAAAGATATTTAGATGCAGATTGGGCAAGTTTCACTAGTGACCATCATTCGACGATGGTTATTTCGTCTTTCTCGGTGGTAATCTGGTGTCTTGGGAAAGTAAGAAACAAGTTTTTAAGGTTGTCTTGAGTATACAGCTATGGCTAGCTCTATGGCCCAAATGACATGTGAGGTAATATGGGTCAAGCAGCTACTTGATGTCTTAGTACTTGAATTTAATCTCCAATCGTGTCGTGGTTGATAAAAAGCAGCTCCTTAAATTGTTTCATATCAAATATGACATGTTTGGACCAAACATATTGAAGTAGTTTTAAAAATGGAAAGTATCGACAAGGACTAATAACTCTGTCATGTTCGGAATGGAGGTCAAGCAACTGATTTATTCGCTAAAGGACTTACTGGTATCATGTTAGGGCATGTTGAGCATCTACTTTCTAGGTCTTAGTAGAATGATATATGTAGGTTGAGTAATACTGTATTGTAAAAAGACAGTATACGTGAAAAATGTAATAGTCCAAATAAAGACTAGTGACTACTTACACAACATTTCAATTATCAAGACAACCTACCATATTATTCTACTAACGCACCCTACTAACATCTGCCCTCAAGCTCGAGCATTAGATATTCAACATGAGCTTGTTACAAAATTGGTCAACTCGACACCACTAGGTAAGGTGGTGGTGGTTGTAGTTGTACTAAGATCCTCATGCACCTTCCATACTTTCCCCTAGCTTCGTGCCCATTTAGAAGGCACATAAACCTTACTCTGACGAGCACAGTCACTGAGATACCAGTGCTTGAAAATGACTTTCGTATGGAAACTCGACCAATAGGTGGTTGTGATAGAACAAGAACCCCATTGGTTGGGAAGGAACCTCCGATGATTGGGTTCGTGAGTAATAACAATAAAATTGGGAATGACTCAGTACAACAACAACACATCCGAAAAACAGTAAATGCTATCGTTAGGTTCTGGGGAGAGTGAGAGTCAGACAAACAATACATCCATCCTAAAGGATAGAGAACTTGCTTCCAGTGAGACTCATCTCTATATGTACTGGGAATGGCTGAGTAGTTACTATAATTGCTCTTAACTACTAGTAACCAACCGGGGGGAACTTTTCTAGCTTTCTCACTTTGTAACTAAATTTTGTCATCCATTGATCAGTAGAAAGTTCTCTATTTTTAAGTCTGGAATGAATAATACTGGATAGAATTAGTCTATCTTTTGGCACTTTTCATCTGTCCTGCTATTTTTGTTTGTATTAACTTCCTCTTTCTAGGTTGGAATTCCAATAGCAGCTGGGGTGTTATTACCAGTAACTGGAACTGTACTTACTCCATCAATTGCCGGCGCTCTCATGGGTTTCAGTTCGGTTGCTGTGATGGGAAACTCATTGTTATTGCGGCTCAAGTTTAGCTTAGGAAAAGACGAAATTGATCAACCATTGCTGGGGTTCGACATCCCTTCTGATACCGATAACGCGGCGGATCAGACGAACAGACTGAAAAAACGCGTGCAACCTCCACCTAGATAAGGAGACGTGCTACTGGAGCAGGATAGGAATCCTAAGGGGAGAGTGTTTACTTTTATACCCCCAGAGATTTGGTGGGTTTTAAATTTGCACCCATGCATGGGGAACCAAGCAGGTAGACACAGCAAATTCACCTCTATCTCATACTTGGGAAGCTTCAACGTCCAAGACCTTCAGCAACTATTGTCGCACCAGTGGACAAGGAAAGCTGTGTATAGGGATGGCTCCATCTCTAGGGGCTGATTTTGAGGTGAATAATTAGAAACAAGCCTAAGTAATTAGGGGAAAAATCTAAGATTAAATAATGCTAGGTGAAACGCGGCTTCCTGGGTTAGTGTAGACGATGAAATCCAGTTTTTGCATGCCTTTGCGGCCAGAGGTGAGATGTGGAATTGTAGATGAAGATGCAGGACCAACGTGAAAGCCCCGAGTGGGTAGAAACAATTGCAACAGTCAATTAAGACCCTTCCACATATTTTTTTTATTTTATTTTTTTGACACGGGATATGAGATTCATTTATTTTAAGATATTCATCATCATCTAACATTCATATACAAGTATATCCCAACGGCATCAAAAGCTATCGTATCGTTAGTGTTTGGAATTGTTTGACGATAAGTATGGATAGTTGTGGCTGTTAAGAAGCAATAGACTACTTTCGATCCAAATCAGATTCCAGCACTATACAATACAACAAACATACTCAGCATATCCCAACGACAGCAATAGCTACTACTGCTGTCGTTAGCTACTACTGCTAAAGTATGAAAACTAAGCTATAGGATAAATAAAAAGTCAATTTAGTGAGTCATTTTATTCCATTGGTAAACACAAATAAAAGGCCAATGTGTTTCCCTGAATAGTTTAAAGGCCTTTGAAATTCTTTGCCTATAATATAATACGCACAAGGATGGTTGTGAAGGAACATAAACAAAAAGTAAGGGATCATACTAGACGCATGAACAAACCTCAAATATTTGAGAACAGCGTAATCACATTAATGAATCAACATACATCTACCCAGCTCATGACTTGGTGGTGTACATAAACCATTAGCAAATACTACTGCAATGCAAAGTGCAACCATAGTATATATGACGTAAGCGCCGATACAGTAAAACCAACCAATGATTCTGTTAGCAGCCTCTGACACTTGACATTACACAAACCGTTCTCTCAGATAAATAACTCACTCCCTTTCAGAAAGAAGCAAATGGTCATATTTTGCATATACATTGCGAAGACCATATACAAACTATAAGTCAACTAAGCGTTAGTGATAGACCAAATCAAGATGACAACATTAGTTACAGATGTCTGTTTTACGTGTCTTTGAAGACTAGAGTAGGTACTCACCACAACACATGACTACAAAATCAGGCAGCAATATGAGCAGAGAGCTCCAAAACAAGCTTACCATAGATCCAATTCATTCAAGGAATTGCAGCACCTTCTCCAAGCCCATTTGAATTCATCTCAAAGTACAATCACCAACAACCGATCAAAGGAGAAAGTGTGACTCTGCGTGTAGGCATGTGAAGTTCAATTTTGTCACACATTTGGAATTCATACCATGTAAGTCATTCCGACCTGCATCAGATGCGTGTGAGGCACACTCAAATTCGCACTGCCCCTTCGGCAGTTCTTTCTCAGGAAAGCATAGAAGTAGTTTATGACAAGCTTCTTAAGAAACCAGGAATCCTTCCTGGCTCTAATATCTCCATGGCCAAGAAGATATACCAACCCTGATTGTTTGGCTTTGTGTAGGAAAGACAGCTCCTTCTCAAGACTTTGCTCAGCATCAGACAAGGCAGAACTGGAAGAAGTATCTGGCTTTAGCTCTTCAGAAGTGCTTTCTTCTATTATGGACTTCCCTGTGTCGTGGAGATCTGACAACAGAGGAACACCAAGTGAATAGACGCTTCCGTTGGGAGCTATAAGAACCCTGGAGAAAGAATTATCATCATGGCCATCGGAATCATCATCACCATCACTCTCTAGTGACCGTTCTTGAGCTTCCCTGCGGATGAACTTCTCGAGACTTTCAATAAGCAACTGCTCAAATGTCTGGTGATTCTCTTTACGTACATCCTTGTAACCATATCTGTAGATGGATATACAAGAAATCATGAAACCAGAAGAAAGTAGAGCTTTACGAGATGGCAAATTTTATTTGTAATAAAGGAAAATTGTGGGAAAGAAAGTGACCCTAGTTCAGCCAAATTGCAGATTCTTTTGGCTTCTAAAAATCCTACCTACAACGGGTTACATTTCCAGCTTAGATAGGGGTCTCAAGGTTTTCAGTCAAATGACTACTTGTTAGGCAATTAAATTCCAATTCTAATTAGTGCAGGTTTCTGTCACAAAGTTCAGTTTACCCTGGAGGATTGACCAAATAGAACTCAATTTGGAGGATTCTACAAATTTTGGTTGGGAAAGCAGAAGCTTCGACACGAAAGGAAGCCAATCCTTTATCTGGCTTGATGTTGAACTAATTACACAAAATATAAAAGCAAAACCAACTGCGCCCACGCACAGGTCCATGACGTACTAGGAAACCAAGGAGGGAGCAGTGTGGGGCTGAAACAAAGGAGACACACCTCACGAACCAAATATTACTACATGGGGGCACCTCTAATAATAGCCAAGTAACTATATGTGCTCAATGGGAACACCTTGCTCCAGGAAAAAGACATGGCAGAAGCCCGTGATTACTTTTAGGTTTTGCAATGCTTTCCACCTCACCCCCAACATCCAAGGAACAACAACATTACTTCATTGTCTCAGAGGCTCCCGCCTATGGCAGGGTATGGGGGGTCGGATGTACGCAACCATACCCATGTGTTAGAAAGACACAGAGGTTGTTTCCCGATGAACAATAATGACGCGTCAAGCTGTGTCGATCAAATGCTACTTCACAATATAAGAAGCACAGCCAATTTAGTGAATCATTTTGCTTTATTACATAATATTCCAAAGTCAATGAAGAATATGTCATTGACTCCATTGGAAATGGAGAACCCAACATCCAAGGAAAAGGAAGGAAATTAAAAAGAAAGAAAGAAAGAAAGAAAAAGAAAAGGAAAACCACAATAATGGAACTAAACGCAGTACAATAGAAAGAGCATAGGAAGCAATTATAACAAAATTAACATACTAACCGGGCAACACAACGAAATATGTGATAGCTTTTTTGGCACACTCGTCGGAAGAGAAACCTTTCATTTTGAGGAACTACAGGGACCGGAACATACTTTATGCACACAAAGATAATCATAGAATGCACAGCAGGGAGACTGGTAAGAAAATGGCCAAATATTGCAGGTATGCCCTTTGCCAATTCATTGTAAAGCAAGCCAATGCCAGGAGCCCTCACAGTCCCTAGGTTGGGACCCAATTCCCTCAATAAATCCATAGACATCTTCTCCTTAACCTCAGTTTCATATTTGAGTTTGCTCCCATAATTCCAGATGTACATTATAGAGAACATGACAATAGAAAAAACTAAAATGGTCCAACTACCATCACCAACGCTCCATAATACTGATGAAAAGAAAGTCAATTCTAATCCCAAGAAGATGATCACAAACATCAGAACAATAATAATATTTATCTGCCATATAAGAAGCATAACAAGAGTAACTTGAATGGTGGTCATCATCATCACTCCAACCTCGACTATACCTGCAGTAGTGTGGTAACATCAGAAGGTAAAGAGCATCGCCCAAAAGAACCTTGGCACTGTAGTAGTTTAAGAAGTTGCACCTAATTTACTTCTGTTTGTGAATGAGCCCGAATGCCGCACTATAGGCGTATGCTTATATAAACATATATACTATGTCAACATGATAAGGAAATAATCTGTCTAGACAAGCCAAGTGCAAATTGAAATTGAGAGCTTATTATATTTGTTCCTTAATCACTAGTCCTAATTTCTGCTACAATTACACCCAAGTAAGGTAACCACTTGAACCACAAAGTTGTTTTTACTGAACGCATTCCAATATACTGGGACATGTAGTTGATGAGCTCATAATGATAGATTCCCTAATTAAATACATATTCAAGAAAAATCTCTAACTTAAAGGGGGGGAAAGCATACTCCTTGAAATTAAGATAGTCGTGCCCCCTGTCTGAGGAAGGGGGGAAGGGGAGGGGGAGAGGAAGGAACCCTATATCATCTGATTACATTTTCAGGGCACAATTAACTGCGTAATATTTGGCCTGCTGATGAAATCTTGCTTATTAATGACTGGCAAAGTTAAAATTAAAATGGAAAAGGAAAAAGAATATAATGAAAAGGGGTTTGATTTATTACCATATGCATTTCCAATCTCATAAAAACTAGAGATGGTGCATACTAACACCAGTGAGAAGACCAAGAGAAACCAATTCATGACTGGAATATAAATCTGTCCCATAAACTTCCGAGATGTATGAATAATTTTAAGGCGAGGAAAGCAGCCAAGTGCGGATGATTGCTTAATACATGAGAAGGTTGCTGTTGTCATCGTCCTACTGGCTATCAATGCAGCTATGTTAGCAATAAGAAATATTGGCCAGAACGCCCCGCCTGCAGAGAAAACAAGTCGCTCATGATTTACTTCTACCATAATAGAAAATATTTGAACTAGAAAGAGACTGAGCTTCAAAGCACCAAAAATTTTTATTTTACTTGGAACGCTTGCAAAGAAAGCTTGTGTGGTATCTGCATGGTTCTCCATAAGATAAGCTGCCTGACCCAAGTAACCCAGCACAAGACAGGGAAGCACAACAAACACAAAAGTAAGCTGCAAAGAAACAAACTGAGAAATTAGCATGTAAGTAATGCAAAAAATTCAAACTGATAGGACAAATAAATGTGGTCCCTACAAGAGAAACATGGATGGTATTCATGCCATACCTGAACTGATCTCACCGAGAAATAGCAAAGGTCCGCGAACATTGCCTCTGAACCTGAAACACAAGAAAAACATCATGGACACTTGCAACCAAACAAATTAAACAAAACAATAGCAACTCAAACAGGATGCTTATAACCTAAAAAAGTTTCATGAATTAATCTTTACAAATTCAAGCTACAAATGGATTGAAATATTTATTATCCATGTTCTTTTTTTTTTTTTTTTTGCAAGTGTTATGCATGACAATACCATCCATATACACAATAGGAAAACAATGAAATCCCAATCTGTCAAACTGCATAGCACAAGGAGAGAGAAAATTCATTTTCATGGAAAGAATAATTTTCACTTCAATATGTGGGACATCATCATATCTTCTGCTGAAAAATCTTGCTTAATATACAATACTACTCCCTCTGTCCCAAAAATACTGTTACATCTGATCAAACACCCAGTTGGTCAAACAATACTCAAAATCAAATTGCTAAAACATTTTACACATTATTCATTAAAATTTTGTCTTACATAATGTGAATTACTATTTTGACAAACTATTGTATTAAATACATCGAAAATTTTGTCTTAATTGATGTTTGACCAAATGCTTCAAATGCTTGTTTGACCAAGTGATAATATTTTGGGGACGGAGGGAGTACCAAATATATTCCTTCAATGTTCTAGAGGGCAAGGGAAAATGAGAGCTAGAAGCAGAAAATGTTTTTCAAACACTAAGGTGTCAAATAGATTTCGTTGCAGGAGCAATGAACAAATAGGGAGACAATTTCTTCAATTGAAAAGGAAAAAAGAAAGCAAAGGACTTTTTTATACAATTTTCTTTCTTATTCCTTTGCTTTATGTATCAGGGCGTCATATTTTCTTATTAGATCTCTTATATTACCTTCCATGAAATTTGAACTTAGCTTGTTTTTCATTACTGCAGCAACAATACTTGTCATATTCCCAATGGGTGCAGGGGGAACATGGATCATTTGACTCTGTTTCGCTCTACTATAAATCATACTCTCCCTCCTCTCCCACATTTAGTCTTGAACCTCAAAACGTCTAGAAGCAGCATCTAAAGCTCACCTCTGTAAATGCCCATTCTATCTCAACCACGCTTCTTACATTTTCTATGTCTTACATTTTCTATGTCGACAGACGTAATTTCCAACTTTCCTAATATATTCTACATAAGATATTCATTTCTTATCTTATATATCCTTGTATGTCAAAGCATCTATCTGAACATTCTCATTTCTGCTACTCTCATCTTTTGTTCATGTTCATAATTTACTGTCTATCATTTCGACAGAGAAACTCGCTGGCCTATTATCACCCTATAAACTTTACCTTTTAACCTTTGGAGCCACCTGACAATCAGATAGAAGATTTATTGCAACTCTCCAATTTAGCCAACCTCATTGAGTTGTAAAAGTAACATTCTTATCAGTTTCTCCATCAGCCTAATTACCTAAATCTATGACATAAAGAATTCTCTGTATCTCCAAACTTGGCACAACAATGACTCATCACCCTGTCATTGCAAAAAATTTGAACTCTATGTACTCAGTTTTTGTTCTAAATAGTGTGATCTCCATTCGAGCACTTCTTTTTCCTTTTTTTTTTCCATATAAGATTTCATATAATGATAGCATATGATGCACAAAATAAATAAAAAAATAGATCAGCAATTCTCTATCAACAACCTTCTGTTCCGCTCCAAAAGCATATACATTCCTAGCTATGTCCAATGCATTAACAAAAAGTAGTTACATATACACACATTAACGACCTTTTCTTTGTCTTTCATAAATTCAAGCAATAAAAAAAGCAATTTGTGCCTTCCCCAGATGAGTTAAATGGTTCCATCATTCATGTTTGATGAAATCAACCTCCCACTTTACCTGTTACGCAGAGAAGGCAACCTCCCAGAGAATACCATGCTTTTGTTGAATTGCGTTTGAAGTAGTAGTAGATGTGAATTGGATTAAAGGCCCTTAAGACACTGGTATCATATTTTATGAGGTTGTAGATTCCAATGCCACTGAGAGAACAAAACCATATAAACAAGGCAGGACCCACCACAATTCCCACTTTACTTGTGCCATACTTTTGTACACTGAAGAGAACCACAAGAAACGCAACTGAGATCATCACCACTTGATCTGCAACAAGCATAAATTAGCTGAAACAGTTAAAATGCTTGTGCAACACTTCAATGGAGACAACCAGCAATGGCATTAAAAGGGTTTTGTGAATAACTAAACAAGAAAGAAAAGGTCACATCAGAAGGCATCTCTCAGAAAATTATGAACCGATCTTCTTCAACAAAGAATGATACTTGTGACTTGAAAGACTACCTTTCTTCATGCAAGACTAGCAATCTAATTCACTAAATCTAATGAAAGCCAAAACATAAACGGGGCTCGCCAGTATACGCAGTACTCCCCCACGATCTGCATTGCTTCTCATACATATCCTCTGCTGAACTTGAGAAATAGGCATACCAATTACCAACTCATCATGCAGACATAAAATTTTCTTGTTTCCACTTTCCAGTAGTTATCTTTAGCTGATAACTAAAAAGCACAAATAAAAGCAATGCGAATGCTACCAAATAGATAAACAGCGACACCTAACACTTCAAAGATTGCACGTGGGAAACACTAAAGGACCCAGCAACGCTAAATAAAAGGAACAATCCAGAAACAGCCTCAAGGCTAAACCATATCACCTTGCTCTATACTCGACACTCCAACCTTCAAACCACCAACAGCGGACATAACTGCAATTTGAATACTTTGTTACTATAAAACTACAAAAATCCCATTCAGGCCCATTAAAACAGGTAAGTTATTACCAAGAGTGGAGGAAAGTACCAGACATTGCAGGTGTGACAACTCCATCAGCTATCACCATAGAAGTACCGAAAAGGACTAACATTAAAAGAATCTTTTTCAGAGTTTGTGAGGCTTCAAGTCTTTCCTTTATTTTCAGTGACCTCTCCAGTTCAGGAGAAGGCACCTTCAATCTGAAGCTGGATATTCGTGCATCTGATGCGAGTTGATTTGGAAGAAGACTGACCTTGGCATGCCTACAAATCAATGAGTACAATGCAAATGTACCGCCTGCAGCAATTAGTAATGAGAAATCATCTCAACTACGGAAGCAATAAGATCAATCCATGGTTAACAGCTAGCAAAAACATATGAAGCAAAAGTTTCCTAGTCCAAGCTCCAGCATACCTTCTCCATCATCATTAGCCCACAGTACGATGAGGACATACTTTATCAGAGGGATCAGAATCAAGGTATACAAAACTAGGGACAGTGCACCGAGCACATCTTCATTTCCCTTGGCAGGGGCCTTGTTGAACATTACACTGAAAGTGTACAATGGACTCGTCCCAACATCTCCAAACACAACCCCAAGTGTCTGAAAGGCTAATATGAGTTTCCTGCCCAGAGAGGCATCCTGCAATTATATTACTAAAATCAAGATACCAACTCCTTAATAATTTTCAAGTTAAGAAGTGTAACAGATATGAGACCGCTGAGTTCTACCCAAAACACAATACATTTAGGATCATCTAAAGAAATATTAACCTTAAAAAAGGCCAAAGTAACAAGTCAGATAAACAACAGAAAAATAGTTTCACTGGTTGATGGCAGATAAACTGTTCACTTGATGTAAGGGAAAGATGAAGCCCCTAACCATCCCACAGACACTGAAGTGACTGTCTTGTTTCACAATTCTGTTTTCTAATCACAAATCACGGGGTACTCATGGCAAAGCCAGCATAACAATCTGAAAGCCCCCCTTTGAAGGAAAAAAACTAATGCGGAAAATAGAAATACAGAGAAAGAACTCCTTGATTGACATATACAAAAACAACATTACGCCATTGCCTTACAAGCTATTGCCCATGGCAGGTTAAGGAAGGTCATATGCACGCAACCTTACCCATGTATTGGAAATGAGGTTATTTCTGGATAATCCATAAAACTGCTTGATCGACATATGGGGAAAAAATAATTAGCTTCAGCCACTAAGGTTTCTGTCCCCTAACCTAATAGCAACCAACTTTTGTACCCAAAAATTACTTCTAAAACCAGTATACAACTACTTATCCTCCATGGCTCGAGGGCAAACATAGCAAACACAGAAATGATAAACGACCAACAAGGCTAATCCTTTGTTATCATAATGGTAAGAAAAATTCACGATAACACAAGTCTCAAGCAAGTTTTATTAAATTGATCTTCTTGAAAGGCCAAAATACCAAACACATATTTGGAGCTTTCTTACAATAAATTTAAAAAATGGAATATGTAGTCCTCCACACCTCAAAGAAATCGTTTCTCTGAGCACCAGGGATTTCCAGCGCTTCAACATCAAATGAATCAATCCGAGGCCCAGTTCGAATCAGACGCTGCTGAGAATTGTCCATATCATCGCCATAGGAGTATGTTCCATTCCGCAAGGACAAGCTATCATCGTCGTCGATATCATGATCATCCTCCCCATTCTCGATACCAGTAGAACCCTCCTCGTCCTGAAATACCCATCTCGATTCTGTCGAATCCATCGAGGATAAACCTCCATTCTCTCTCTCAGATCCCTCCATTACACCCAAAAAGTAAACAAACAAAACCGCACTCTGCCCTTTCAGCAAAGCTCAATTACCATTCCGCCTACGCTCCATATAAAGCAACTGCATTTCTCATGCTATGTTGCATTCCACTTTTGGCGAAGAAAAAATAGCAATTAAGGATACTCAAGTGGCTGTGCTACAAATCAAACGTAACAGTGCTGGATCGGATGTCGTAGATAAAACTTGAAAACATAAATGATGGATTCTGAATTGGTATTGAAGAACGCAAAGAATCTGAACAAGGTCGGAGCTGTCCTTGAATATTCTAGTTCCGACCAGGGATGGCCGTCAATTTAATCGCACGGTTGAAAGAAGTGGCTGAGCAAGGCGGAAGAGCTGATCAATTTCTCCTATTATTGTTATAGTACAATACAGTTCAACATTTCTTTTATTTTGTGCTTTTATTTTACTGAATAGCATATAGACTTGTGAATATATATATATATATATATATATATATATATATATATATATATATATATATATATATATATAGACACACACATATATACACACACGAATTCATTACGTGGCCAATTGTATAATTTTTTTTACTCGCACTATACATTATTTGTCGGAAATTACTTCTAGTTTAATTTTTCAGGGGCAGCTCTTAGAGTAAAGGTGAAATTTTTTGCCTAGGGGCCTTTCACTATCTCAGTCCGAAACATCATGTAAGATGTAAATCAGGAGTCCAACGGCTTCCTAGGTTGAGTTTAAAGAGTGACTCACACAAGATGATTTTAAGGACAGCTCTACGAGTGGTGGTGGTGGAGAGTGCGAGGGGGTTGGGGGGTTTATTGTGTCACTAAGAATGGAGATTATGGACAAAGAGAGGCTAGGGGTCTTGGTTGTAATTGAGAAAAGACTAGGGATAGAATTACGTTTCTAGTGTACTAAGTTTATGAGTTTGCACAGGTTTGGTGCATTAAGGATAGAAGGAAGATTTATAAAATTGTTAAGGAGAGATATTTTTGTTTTACACATTCTAAATCTAAATAAAATATATAATTTCTGTAATTATAGATTTTTTACGCAAACTTTCAAAAATCGATAAAAGACGTCCAGAATCTTTTATGAAATTATTAAAGGAATACAGGAAATTGTACAAAACATATGTCGCTCCAGGGAAAATATATTTTGTCGACAATTTAAAAGGAACAGCTTGCTTTCCATATTTATAGGAGGCTCTTCACGAAGCTTCGTAAACGCATACGGCATATCGGCATATCGGCAAGCGAGAGACGCAGCAAAGCAGAAGAGGGCGAAAACAATGTCGCACTTTGGTCGGATGGGGTCGGCCGGCATCGTCGATACATATTCTCTTCTCATCCTCAACGTCAGTTTCCGTACGTTTTTCTGAACCGAGAAAATCATTTTGCTTCATAAAATCCCTAGTTCGATTGGACGCTGATTTTGATTTTTTTTCGCTTAATTTGGTTAGGTACTAGGGAGGATGATCTTTTCCGGCTGTTCGACAAGTACGGGGATGTTGTTGATGTCTTTATTCCCAAAGACCGCAGGTTTATTTTTATCTGCTCGCTCGCTCTCCGTTAAATATTTTGCTTACTTTCTTATACTGGAACATTCAGAGTGATCGAAGTGCTGTTATTGGCACCGTGTCGGAATGTTCTTAGTTTATTTTTCTATTCTATTATTATTTTTATCTGTTTATTTTTCGAACTTCCGTAATATATAAAACGGATTGTTGAATGACTATGAAGGAAAATTTAGCTTTTACTTTTTGCAGCTTCACTTGGGACATTCCGAATGGTTTTTGGCATAATAATATGCGTTTACTTTATTAACCTATTTTTCTTTATTTTTTTGTGGTATAGCACTGGTGAGTCAAGAGGTTTTGCCTTTGTCCGTTACAAGTATGCAGATGAAGCACAGGAAGCAGTTGATCGGCTTAATGGTATGTAATCCTGGTAGTATTATTCTGATGTAGGATTTATACAACAGAACGTTTGGTTTTACATTTACGGCCTGGAATGTGGTACCACATAACCGGTTTTATGCAGTAAGCAAACATTTGAAACATGCAACTTTCTTCAGGTGCATGTCTAAGGTATACCTTATTCATAATTACCAGAGTCTATTAGTGTCGGACTTATAGAGCACAGAGGTTAATATTGTATAATTGTTTCAAGTCATACTGGCTTGGGCACTTATGCCCCTACACTGACCTGTAGACCAGCTAGAATGATACACTTGCAAGTTTTACATTTCTTTTTCTGACTTATACAGCTGGTGACTGTACAAATAGATCTTTTTAATGGTCCTCTTAGCTTTCTGTAGTACTGTTTATGGACTCCTTTTGAGAGAATATTGTGTAGTGGATTTTCCACCCAGCGAAAAAGCTATAGGAAATTCAGCACCTCCACCATTGATGAAGTCATGCTATGTTGATAATCTAATAGGTACAGTTTTTGTTCACAACGAATTTCAGGGTCAAGAATGCTGAAGCAATGGAGCAAGTATAAGGTCATGAATCACTTTTTCAAATTTTAAATTTCTGATATTGGATGGAGTGAAGATAGAGCTCATTATTTCAGGAGTTCAATACGTTATGAATTAAGCTGAGATGTTGAGGAATTTATTGTATACTTATGGAGTTAGAAGTAGACAGGGTTGTAGTCTTTTTGGTGTGAGATCAGAAATGATTGCTGTAGGTATATGATCTTGCGTGTAATATTTGCTACAAGGGAAAATGCAAGGAACATCTTTAAACATATATGTATATGTAGCTTGTGGCTTGAATTTAATCTTTCGATTTCAGTTTTACAACATTTACATCTCTAAAGTGGGTTCAATGGGAATAGGGGGTTCAAGTTACGCTGCTTCATTCTTGAGTATTATAAGAAACGCAAGAAGGTCAATCAGATCTCTTCCCCCCCCCCCCCCGGGTTCTTCTATCCTTCAACTCTACGCATGCTTTTTTTTTTGTTAGTTACTTTATGTGTGCTCCTTGTATACATATTTATCCCTTCCAGTCATACATATCTATCTCTGATGGGATACATCTGAAAGATAAGGATCATGAGTACCAGATTTGGTAGTTGTTGCACACTCACAAGGTTTCTAGCTACCACAACTAAAACTAGCAAATGCCACACTCATTTCTTTACTAAGTTTCAGTGATCTTGATGAGCACTGAAAAGCTATGCAATTCAAAAATAGATGGCCCCAGGAACAGCAGAAACGATAATTTACTATTGAGGACTTGCTAGTGCTTCTCATATCTGGAAGATCTTCTGATCCATAGGAATTTGCTGTCGATTAAACAGCTGCAGGAGTAAGAAGAAGAGGGAAAACAGCTTATTTGAAATCTGCGAATACCCCTTGCGGATTATGGGAGTACGACTGGTCAAGGGAGGAGGAGAGAAGATTGAATGAATTTCTGCCCTTTACCCATTTTCAGATACTGACATTGCTAAGAGTATCTGTTTCCTGTTTAGCCAGTTTTTAGATGTAAATTTGTGAAATGTTAGTTTATGGATGGAAATTATAAATAAAAAAAAGATTAGAAGAGAAGGAACGCAAAAATTTATTGATGTTGTGTGCCTTTTATGTCTGCTTCTATTTGATTGCAGGAAATGAATTTTATTTTACTGTTTTAGGTGGAAATCCTTTTTTGTGAATAAAACTTTCATATATATGCAAAATTTACGTAGTAGGTTGCCAGTAGACTTGGCATTTTTTTGTGGAAGTTTAATGTGTTCAAATAGTTTTTGAGTTCGGCGCATTGAATGAAAAGCTTTTAAGAATGGGATTGGGAGACTAGTCTACTGCATATTAGCTTCTCTTTCAGCGGAGTATCAAGTGCAATATGACGCTGGTCAAACTGTTTATTTTTCCTATCCTGTCCCCATGATTTGTCTGATTAAGTCATTCCTGTCAGGGAAAATGGTTGATGGCCGAGCAATTGCTGTTCAGTTTGCAAAGTATGGGCCAAATGCAGAGCGAATGTAAGTCTTTTCTCAATTTGTGCCCTCTCTCTCTCTCTCTCTCTTTTTTTTCTTGAAAAGATTTGTGCCCTCTTTTGGGGGAAGAGCTTGAGATTCTGCTTGTTTATGTCTTCTTTCACATGATGTTGGTGGTGGATATGATTGATCTTGTAACCATGTTATATTTTGTGCTCTGCTTGTTGCGTGTTGGTTATTTCATATGTCGTATCTCTAACGGTCATGTGCAAATGATGTCTAAATCCAGTCAGCAGGGAAGGATTATTGAAAAGGTGCCCGCCAGAAGTATCAGTTCTAGAAGCCGGAGTCCTCGACGGCGGTAAGAGCTATCCTGAATTTTGCTTTGGTTTAGGACTACTTGTAGAATTTTGAATTTCTCTTTTTACTAATACGAATAATTTTTCAGATGAGTATGTGTTGAGCGGTCTCTCTTCTTGTCTTAAAACTTTAAAATCTAACCAATCAGCAAACGCTTATATATTTTGATTTTGTGTGAGGCCCAAGAAGTTGTACATTAAGGTCTTGACCTTGAAACAAAGCTTGTGTTTCCCATGATGTTCTTTGTAAAATGTGGGACATGGTTATGCAGGTGTAGTTAGTGGTTTTGATAGAATTTTGTCTAGAACTGTTTCAATTTCCATATTTTACCAGGTACCGAGAAGATTACCATAGGGACAGGGAATACAGAGAGAGAAGTCGAGACAGGTATGAACGTGATCGGTATCGCGCAAGGAAGCGAGACTATAATTATCGGAGTAGAAGCCGCAGTGCAAGCTTGGGATATGATAGAGGGCGGAGGTACTATGAAGATGAAAACCCAGCATATGGAAGAGGCCACGGTGGAGGTCAATATCGCAGAGACAGAGATAAATCAGTCGAAAGGTTTTTTTCGAGCAAATTTCTTCTCTCTGCTCATGTATTTGTATTTGTCTTTTTTGAATGCTATCTCTTCTCCATCTTCACTCATAACAAATTTTCCCTAGATATGCCAGTTCTCCGCGTCGGTCTAGCCTCAGCCCTCACCCTAGTGCTCCCCCAAGGAGGGCATCATCTCCTTGGAGTCCTGAGAGGCGCTGAGCTTTTGACTAGTAAGACTTTCTATTCTAGGGGAGGTATATTTCGACAGGACTAAAGTTGTCTTTTAAATCAGTGGTCCGCTGATGGTGACTAACTTCATCCTGTTTCTTTTTCTTTTTGCCAGGATGATTATTTCAGGGTGGAGATCTCTATCAATACCTCAAGTATTAGCTGGTTGCTTTCATGGTGATTGTGATGCTTGCTTCTAAATCGAATAATTAGTAACACAATTGTAGGAGGATGTCTAAATATTGGCTATTTGGTTCGGAAGTACTCGAGTTTATAAGGCCGATATTCACACTAATGGCAAGCAGCGCTAAGTTTGTTACACCTGGTGGCGTTAAAATCTGTGAAGATATGGTTGGTTGTGGACTTGTTGCTCTGATTGTCTAGTTTGTTACTTTTTTATTTTTCGGTGGTTTCCTACTGTTTTCCTGTGCATCAGTTGATTGTTTCCTTTTCAACAACATCCTCACTTTGATCATTGGTTAACAATTGTGTGAAACCTTCTAACTTATATTCAATATACGCTGTATTTTATAGTTGTGTTCGGGGAAGGTCGAATGAGCTGAAACCTGATGATGATTTCTCGCTGTTGATGCGGTGTAGTGTATGTAGATGCATACCTGTCTAACTGACACCTGTTGAACATCAAAGTTAGATGCTGGAATTGCTAAGCATATTGATCTGATTGGTAAATGGTGGAATGTTGATTGTGCCGGGATAATGATCTGATTGGTAAGTCTGTTTAATCGTAAGAGAATGCTTTTGATTGGGTTTATATTTTGAGGATAATTGAAGAATGCTCAAGATTTTTCAGGACAATGATCTGATTGGTAAGCCTGTTTGATCGTAAGAGGATGCTTTTATTGGGTTTATATTTTGAGGATAATTGAAAAATGCTGGAGATTTTTGAACAGTTTTCACTGGCTGGCCTGATTGATCACATAGAACGTAGGCGATGTAGATCGGTGGGTGCATTTCGGCTGATTTCGTTGGGAGGTAGCAGTGCTAATGATGAGCAGTGTGTGATGCTGCCTGTGACCTAGACTTGTGTCTCTGAGTTAGTGATGCTGTTGCATGCACGTTGAGATGCTCTAGCGTTATCGTTAACGATGATCATTATTTAGTAATTGGTTTGGGGCACATTTCTTGGTCCACATGCGCTGTTGATTTCTTGTTCCTCTGATGATGTCGACCTACTGAAACTTCAATGATGTTTTTTTTTTTTTTTTATGTTCCTCTTTGTAGCTTGCTGATAATTATTCTTTTCTAATTTGTAGCTTTTATGGCGTGTGGTATGATTTCCAGTTCCCCTCCTTTAAAAACGCTTTTCCTATGCGTTCTCAATATTGCACGCATGTCTGCTTTAATACGCACTCCCTCTGATACCTGGACTCCGGCATTCATCCCCACCGTACCGTGTCGTGTCAACACGGGTGCTGTTATGGACATGTGCCGGATACCTTGACCGGCAGATGGGTGCGCTGACTGTTGCTTCAGTCTCTTTTAGGTTCATGTTTTAATTATGGGTTTTCAGGAGAAGGGCATAGGACTTGATTAAAAGATGAAGATGACAGTAGAACATGGTAGGGGTGTATTTACCTGATTCATATCAAAATTATGTCTGAAAGAAGTTATTTGATCCTGTACCGCCATATCTCCGAAACTAGCAGTGTCCCTCTGAAGAAGAAGACGGGAACTAAACGTTTTCTTCTTTCTCCGAAGAAGACAACACGACGGAGAAAACGATGGCCTTTCTTTCCTCTTTTTTTTCCCCTTGCAATAAGGTGAAATTCCTTGCCGGATCCCTACCTCCCCAGCCCAAAGTAGATTAGGAGTCTAGCGGCTCTTACTTATGCAATGACCACAAAATTTCTCGCAAAGTAGGCCTTCGGCCTAGGAGATTTGGATTGGAACCTCTTTTTTTCCTATTATTATATTGGAAAGAAGCGAAGATAAAGCCTAACATATCACCGAAATTTTCTTTTACGTATAGAAACTAACGTTATCTTTTTTCCACCGATAAATCTTTGACTTTATCGATACTCTATTTTACTATGGAAGTACTAAGGACTTCCACTATGTAATTCGGTAATCTAACCAAATTAATTGCATTTTTTAATGAAGGAGTACATATAGAATCAAACAGTGACGAATTGACTTTCTTCGCCAAAGGTACACAAATTCGTAATTTTTAAATATCTTATTGAATAAACATATGCACAACTAAGAAATACACTAAGAAATACAATATTCAATCACAATCATTATTTTGTTACAACTATATAATACGGTATGTGTATAAAAATTTATTAAAATAACATATACACGTACCTCCACATCCGTTTTCGATTCTTTTTACGTGTCTCCGTATCCTGATTTTTGTGAAATGCAATGTCCGATACTCGGATATGTGTCCGTATCCGACATTCATACCCAAGTTTAGGTAACAAAGGACATTCCTACCTTGAGATTTTGGGTAGAAAACCTTGACAAGCAACGTGCTGGATCCAGACAATGAAGACAGTTGTAGTTGAGTTGAGATCAGAAGAGGCAGAAAATGAGGTTAAATATGAAGCTTTTAATCACGCGTTATCACGTGTACAAGTAACTTTTTTTATAAAAAAACAAAAAAAATTTAAACATATTCCCTTTTTATACACGTGACATCGTGTGATTAGAAGCTTCATATTTTGCTTCACTTTCTACCTCTCCTGATCTCAACCGGTTGCAGTTCATCTCAAGGGCGTGAATCTCTGCCACCGAGTGTTTGAATTATGGCTTCTAGGAGTTTAATATCATTGTCCCGTTTAGCAATCTCTTCTTGCTTTGCACGCAACTCCTCCATATGCAATTCAAATACTTCTGCAATGCACAAGAACTTACTTGATAAAAACATAAACATTTCTTTTGAGCTACAACAAACAAGATGGAGCACAAAGAGGATGAATTTTAGTTATGCAGAATATAGTTCCATGAGATTATGCAGCTTCCCAGGTAAAAGGAAAACAGGAACCGCGTACATTTAAGTGAAACAAAGATTCAACTACAACAACAACAACATTAGACACTGTCTTAGAAGCTCTCGTCTATGACAAGGTAATCCGTGGCACTCCTGGAGCGTTTTAAGCATCAACCACCCAAAGTTCAAGAAGAAACTACCTACCCCAAAAGGTGCAAGAGTTACGTTGGTGATCCAGGATATGAATGGGGAATATCATATGGCAGAAGCTGGGACTCTCAATTTATTCAATTCAATCAAGTTTGTAGAAGCATTCAGGGATGCAATGGGGATGATTTTGGAAACCACATTCTTCTTTCTATTCGAAAAATACAATTAAAGTCCAACAAACATTATTTCCCAAAGTCAGTTGGTATAGTATTGTTTGGTATATTAATCAACTTCCACATTATGTAATCATTCTTTGGTTTGCAGGTTAGAAGATGATGAATACATAGGATAAACTATTAACCTGGGGCTTGATTCAGTCTAACACATGTCTTGTATGGCAGGTTCTCTGAAGATCATAATCATTTGTTCTTTCAATGTCATGTCTCGGTAAAAGTCTACAATGCTCTTTTGAATTAGGCAAAATGCAAGGATAGGATCCTTACTTGGTAGGAAACCATCAATTGGCTATCCAATTGCAACATTTGGGGCTCACTGTTGCATAAAAATGTGGTGCTCTTTGGATTCTCAGCTAGAGCACCACGTATGGAGTGAAAGAAACAAACAGTTTTATCAGCATTGTGGGAAAGACACTCGAGCATTGCTCAGTGACATCCTCCAAAGTATAAGATTTTCGGTTTCTATTTTCAGTTTCTTCTTGGAGAAATTACAAGCCAAGTAAATTCAATTAGGAGACTGCTATCAATTTGGACATCCCAACAAAAATATTCTTAGACTCACACTCTTCATCCATGGTATGAAATGCGTACCTATTTTCTTTTTCCTTCTCTAGGTGAAGTCACCTTTTGGACTTCTGACTATCTCTTTGAATGGAGTTTGGTTTCCTCCGACTCCTTTTTTGTGTTGGCATAAATTGCGTTTATCTCTGCTCAACCTTCTCCTATTTCATTCTTTTCAAAATTGCTGCTTCAGACAATTTCACATAAACTCATTGATACTTTTGGAAGATCTGTCTATTAGGTGGGTTACACTTGACAATAGGGACTTGAGCTTGGTCTTTTCCTTATATCTTCTATATTGATTGGAAGGATGATTGGATGATTGGATGACTAGACAGACAGTTGCTTTGTATGGAGCTCATTCTGGATGGAACATCTTCTTTGGCATTAATGAGTTAGGCTGGAAGGCTGACGTTGTGATGATACTTTTTGCTTCAAACTCCAGATTATATAGTTATTGTGTTTTCCATGGCCCTGCTTTGAATGTTTGGTATTTGGTTGCTTTGTAGCTAGAAGGCTGATGTTGTGATGATACTTTTGCTTCTTTTTTTGTAAGTAATGATACTTTTGCTTCAAACTCCAGATTATATAGTTATTGTGTTTTCCATGGCCCTGCTTTGAATGTTTGGTATTTGGTTGCTTTGTAGTCTTTTGAGTGTAGGGCACTGGTTTTTGTGTAAGCTTAAATATGTAAATCCTGTATATTCTCCATTAGTGGAGCTTTTCACCACTGCTTTTGTCTTATTGAGGGAGTCTTTTGATTTAGCATTTGAACTATGTAAGGGGAAATTAATTTGCAATAGACAAAGATTAGAATATCCTAGCAAATTCTTTGTACCTTTGTATTTTGAGCAAGTGATGCTTGTTGTAGTCTGCCCGAGCAAACAATATGTAAAGATGCCCAATTAGGCTTATTTATGAAATTTTATCATTAGAAAAATGATTGAGCTTTCATTGAGATGCCAAGATTTCCAAAACCAAATTCATCGTGTACCTCATTGTAATCCTTATTCTTTACCTATATGTCTATTTAGATCTCCCCCAATAATCACATACTGAAATTTCACGCACTATGTCTTCTAAATCTTCCTAAAATTGAACCTTTATAGTCTCTTCTAAACCCACTTGAGGAACATATATACTAATAATATTGACTGTTTCTCTTTCAAGCATTAACTTAAGGGTTATAATTATATCTTTTTTCCTAATAACAAATACTACTTTGTCTCTTAATGATGCATCTATAATAACATCAATTCCATTTCATGTCTTATTCTTTCATGTGTATCAGAGTTTAAATTCTGACTTGTCCACCATCCTAGCTTTCTCACATATCCACTTTGTCTCTTGCAAACATAAAATATTTATTTTTCTCTTTATTATTGTGTCCACTATCTCAATTGTCTTCTCCGTTAGAGTTCCAATGTTCCATGTTTCTAATCTAATACTCATATCTCTTTTAGCATCTAACTTACAGTCTAAGAACTCTTGCTTATTTTTTACTGCATCCGAATTCTCTAGGAGATGCAGCGACCTAGGAGCCTTCAACTCCAGAAAAAATATGGAAATATTTAAGTGTGAAGGGTAGAAAGATGTTACTATTGTAGGTCATGCAATAACCAACAATTTTCGTGTTGGAAACATTACCGCATCATCAAACACAGATAATGTGATTCTTGCCTCCACCTGAATATAAGTTTTGTCAACAGTGAGGGTGTTGTGGCTGCTGACTTTGTTAGTGTATTCTTGTGGGGTTTTTTTTTTTTAAAAATATTCTTGGGGAAAATTTATAACTAGTAGTGCAAACATCTGTGCCAGTGTAATTAAAAAAACTCTCTTTCAGTATACCCCCTGCAGCATCATATTATTACATATGATGGCAAAGGTTACACGTATGGCCCTAGAAATGCCTAATGATGTCCGTCTAGCACGTAAGATTCAACACCAAAAACTATTAACTATTAAGCGCTAGGAAGCCATGAAGAAAGGTATAAAAATATGTTACTTGTAGTATTCTCAAGCTCTTTTGTAACCTCTTGTGCACGTAGTTCTGCACCCTTTTGCGCTGCCTCAGCCTGCCTTTTCTCAGTCCGTGCATGTGCTGCAGCAGAGATGGCAGCATCTAGTTCTCGCTCCAATGTCTCGACCCTTCGTTCAAGAACCTGACTTTGAACAAAAAAAAAAAAAACTGCCTTAGTATGTTCTGTTTTCAAGCTCCAAACACTTAACATTTTCTTTGTTCAATTAGCTTTTGTCCAGATGGCACAAAAGCCCTTCAACAAGAAAACATTCACCACCAGCAAAACATTCCAGGTAAAGGAAATCAGAAGCATCTAACCTACAAAATCCAGAGAGAGAATTACTTCAAACACTTTGCACTTCATTTACTCTAAAATTTGTAAAATTTGCTTTGAAATACAATGGAATCAAAAATAATCCCATCTGATTTTGGACAAGCGAAGATCCCCCAAGGTAAGCTCATGATTTCAATCAGACAGCTAAGTCAACTACCCTACACAACCGTCCTAATACCCAACGCTACAAAGGAATCAACACCACGGGATAAGATATTCTAATCCATCTTCTATCACATCTTTTAATCCACGTAATCAGGAAACCTACAAATGGATATAAGTTTCATGATCTTAACGAATGTGATAGAAGATGTGACACCCAATGGATAGAACATCTTTGCACATCGAATTTCTTACAGCATGTAAGAAAATGATTCTTGACAAGCTCTTGCAATTGTATAAGAAATTCATTAATCAGTGCCAGAATCATATTTAATCCTGGAAAGCACCCTCTTCTATTGACAACTGAAATTAATAAACTCCTAAAATCAAGAGCTGCGTGAATAAAAGATACCAGAAAGTTGATTCTCAATATCACAGCAAGACAGTAATTGAGCTATTAACAAAACACAAGATGAAGTGAAATCAACAGAATAATCAAAGACAAGGTAGTAGCATACGACCTTAATTGTTCGA